>PVIJ01003265.1:108953-138884 GCA_004024925.1 Scalopus aquaticus
CAGTTAGAAGAAGTCAGATGGTTATATATTGTACTTTACCCAGAAATTATCTTGGCTAGATCATCAAGTTCATTAAGTGAATTTTACATTTTTCAAATTACTACAGTTGAAAGCATGATCAAACTTTCTGCCAGTTCTCAGTAATTTTTTCTCTCTCTAAGTCCTTTGTGCTAATGACTTCAAGGGCTTGTTAGACTTTTGCCTGTAACATACTTCACGTTTTGTAATGTTAACACTTCATTTCCAGGTAACAAATTTTGTTTATCTATTCATGCATTTAAAATGCTCAAAACTTAATTGCCTAAGAGAGTAAAATGTTTATTATATTTCATAGTTGTATTTATTAATAATTTGGCAATGTTTAAATGGGTAATCTCTCTCCTGCAGCTTTAAAGGAAGCTGGCAGATGGACTGGAACAGAGGACCCCAAACAATTTTACTCACACAATATTTCATGTAATGTCAGGAAGATTAAACTCAGTATGGATCATCAACCAGAATTTGTATAGGTGACCTCTCTAGAATTTGTATAGGTAATGACAATTATCTCATTGTAGAGGAACTTCTAGGGTATCTCAAAACTTCAAGAGTAAAACTTCTTCATGACAGGAGGGATATAAAGAATTTTTGGTTCTAGTATTAAAAAGACAAAAATGAGCAAGATAATCATTAAGATCCTTTTTGTTTCTAAAATATCTGTTTGAAAACGCCAGTGAAGATTTAGAATGGACATGAAATAAAAGAAAACAAAACATTTTAACTTTTCACAAGTTATAAGCATCTAAACCTGCTGAAGCATTAAATACTCTATAGCATTTGTCTCTCAAAAGATTTAATTCCAAAGATAACTATAGGTGATAAAGACATTTATAGCTGAGATTGAATGGAAAATATCTAAAAAATATAATTTTATATCTTTGTTTCTATTAAAATTATTATATTGCTCATAGCCTCTTATCATGAACTGCTTTCCTCCACTAAAGTCTTTGAACGATACTAAAATGTCATTCTTAAAATTATATTTTCAGCTATGTTGATGGTATGAAAAAAATTACTACCAGAGACATTTTAATGTAACTCATCATTTAAAATAGTTATCAAAATCTATTAATGATACTCTACTCTTGATATGGTTCTATGTGGTTCCTAAAACAATAAAGTCATAAAAAGTGAATAACCTTAGGGATCATCTTGACTAATCCTTTTAGCCACACATGAAAGAACTGAGCCTCAGAGGAACATGAAACTTGTCCAGGGACTCTTGGGTGGTTAATGGGTAAAGCTAGGGACTCTTTTTATAACCAAGGAGCTAAAACTAAACAGTACCCTTGAGAGAAATAAGATTTTCAAGCGATATGACTTTCAATTACAGTTTATGCTTTCATTAATTTTCTCTAACAACTCTTCATTCATCTGTTGTACATAATTTTTTAGACCAATCTGAGTTGAAACAAATTCTTATCAGGTTGAATTAGTAAAAATTTATTGTTTCATCATATTTTTAAAATAACAATGAAATAGATAAAATTGTGAGCATATTTCTAAAAATACTGAGAAACTGTTTAAGAAAAAAAAGACAAGGTCTTTGTTTTATTTCTTTTATCTAGTCTTTAAATATGTAGACTTTCTGTACCAGAAGGTATCTTAGAGAGTATTGATCTTTTGATTCAACTTGGAAACAATTTCTAAATTACTCTCAAATACAAACATACTATGTGAGTTTATAGTGATTATATACTTATTGTTTTTAGTAAAAATAAAAAAGAAGGAGAACTCTGGTGTTATGATCACTATTATACTTTACCTTATGAAAAACTGAAAACTACCTGTAAGCAATATAATTTTAAAAATAATTTTTTGATCTACATGCCATCATGAAATATGTCAATATCCTTTTTAAAATGAACATTTTAAAGTATTGGAAGCTAGTAAAACAAAATGAAGGGTTAGATAAAATCAAACAAATAGGGCCTCCCTGGTGGCGCAGTGGTTAAGCGCTGCGCTGTGGAGCTGTCGGCAGTGGGCGAGTTCGACGCCCGGCCAGGGAGAATCCCACATGGTGCGGCAGACCTCTCCTGCCTTGCCCGCTGCTCCCCTCAGCAGTGTATTTCTTATCTGTCTGTTCTGCTACCCGCTCTGTCTCTGGTGAACCTTCTCGCCATCCCACGCCTCTGGCCTGCACCCCAGCTTGTATGTATAAATTAAAAAAAAAAAAAATCTTAAAAAAAAATCAAACAAATAACAAACCCTAGAAACCTGACTATGGAATTGAGGCTAGAATAGGGTGAGGGGCAAATACAGTGTGGAGGGAACCCAATGGACTGCAATATAGGGCTATGGGTGCCTTGCTGGTGAGTGTAGTGTGAGGGATGCATCTGAGGAGCTGTGATCCTATGGCTCTGAATCATGTACAGAATTGTAAACCAATGTTACCTCAATAAAAATAAATTTTAAAACACTGGAACTATATCAAGTCATGACTAAGTATTCTGTAATAAGTCCTTCAATTGGCAAAAACTTTAAAAAGTAGGATATATGAACACAGAATGGGAATGGATTACAAGGGATGCTCAACTAAGAGGGCAGCATTATATACTATCTATACATTTGCATCTGCTCTATTTCTCTCTGTTCTTCTCATAAATACTTTTATCTTTTTCAGTTATCTTTTCATATTAAATACCCTTATGCTTTGTGTGTAGTTATAGAAAATGGAGATATAGATGTCCTTTTGGTAACGTCTATTTGGATTGGGCTTCCCCAAGTCAACTTATATTAATTTTTTGTGTGTATATCCTTCACACTTACTCACGTGCTTAAGAATTATTTGTCATGGATCGCTCATCTAACATTATTAAAGTCCTTTAAGGGTAAGGATTCAATTTGGTGTAATCTTATAACTAATAAAGTGAATCTAGTTAACAGAAAAATTGTATAATTCAAAGCAATTATTAAATTAATTTTTAACACATTTTTATTACTTAAAGCCATTATAAAACCTGTTGTCTGGAAGTGGACATGTTATTCCAAATAAGATCTGATTGCTGCCGTGTGATATTCTTTCTCTATAATCTCAAACATATAATGTATTTCACTGATACGATAATAACATCCATATATGTGACTTTAGACTTTTTATTACACTACAGTTAATTAAAATTCTCATATTTTATTTCCATGAATTTTTCATGTCCTTCATCATGTGCTTCTCAATTACTGAAAATTAAATTTAATACCATCTATTCATCCTGTGTAGTTTTTTGGGATATACAGCAAAAGACACATCTATTTTATTTTCTTTTATTGTCCCGCAAATATTTCTAAGCTTTACATCTTCAATTCTATTTATCTTTCAAAAGTTGAAACCCAAACCTACTGCTGCAGACAAACTTGTCTATTAGAGATGAGAATTCTCTTTCTTTGGCCACATGTACATTACTTTGAGCATAGAGATTGACTTTTGTGATATTGCTTTGCAAATTGCTATATACAGCAGGTATTCTAAAATAAATGTTGATCCTAGAATATTGGATTTTTGGTAAATGTCAGATTGGAATGGGAAATAATATAGTAATTTGTTACTGATTTAAGACATGGATTGCATAATTCTCATTTCTGTGCTTAGATACTTAGAGATATGCATCTCTGGTTTATCTTTTAAAATTTCACACAAAGTTGTTCCTTGTAAATACAGGTGCATATTTACTTTTCTTTAACAATGCACAGTTGATGGACAGAGAAATTAGATAGACTTATTGAATTTATGTAATGAATACCATCTTCAAAATCTCAGTTATAAGTTACTCATATCAAATTCAATAAATGAAAGAAGCAAAGTGCCCAAGAGATCTAGCTGTATATTTTTAGAGTGCACTACTTATTTTTATAAGTGCCTTTCTTCAATGATATTTGCTGATTAGATTCCCATGTAGCACTTACATTTCTGTTATTTTCCATTAGAGATGTATTTGTCCATTTTTCTATATCCATTAGCAACTTAGGAATTTTCTTCATTACCTTACCATAAAATAAATGCAAGCTCATTTCACTGTTGTATCCCCACTATCCTATAATAATGATACCATTACTAAGCTAGCTCTCTTTCTTATAACTATGAGTCACTCTCAAATTTTCATTATTTAGCCTGTTACTATAAACCAATGGGAAAACAATTTACCACAAAATCTAATAAATGAGTAAAAATACTATAATCAGGAAAACTGTATCTAAATGGATAGCTGTTACCTTAGTACATATTTCTTTTCTACCATATGATCATTATCTTTACTTGAGTTTATGTATCTATATATTAAAAACCTAGAAGTATATATTTTCCTTTTTCACTTATTTATAAGTTGGTTAGACAGTGATTCTCTCCTTATGTCATTTCCTTTCCATATAAAGGGAATATTAACTTAGATTTTCTAAAGGCATTAGCTACTGATGAAATTAGTCAGAAACTTTAGGAATGAATTTATATTTTATTTTCAGTTAAGTATAGCGGACTAGACTGAAATACTGAAGGACAAGACAAGAAGTAAGGTAGTTCTTGGTACTAAGACTAACATGCAAAGTAAAACCTTGGGAACCACTTGAGTTCACACTCTACCTTGATAATTCTGTTTTTGTATGTGTACCTCTACTACATGAAATGAGGTAATAACCATACCAACTTATCATGCATACCGTTGCTAGTAAGTATAGTTTATTTTGGGGGTGCTTCAGATCTGACTTGTGCTATGGGCTCCTAAGGTGCCCTGCGTTTGTTTATTTGTTGTTTTCTAAGTCTGTTATAGTGATTCATTTATTTTTCTCTTCCTTTCTCCTAATGCTATTAGACTATGAATACCTTGAGAACAGATAAGCACATATTTTGATGATTTGAATTCTAAGAAGGAAAAGAGTACCAAAGACCTATTCTAAAGGTGAAGAACATGAGAGAAAGGCAGATATGGGAAGGAGAAGAGGACTTATCTCCTTTGCAACAGTCCACAGCTGATCGAGAAGTGTGGCTTTACATTGTAAGGAGGAGGAACACAGTTCAGGAAGGAGTCTTAGCTATAAATATGACAGTATATAAGGAGCTGAAAAATGCTTCAACCTATGCAAAAAGATCCCAAACAGTCTGTCAAACTTTCAGTCATTTCAAGTTACATTATGATGGCAAAGCTCCTCCTATTACCTCAAATGAGGATGCTACTTAATACGCCCTCTCCATGCCATTTATCATATAGTGAATGAGACAGACTTTGTACGGAGTAATTAGAGGCAGAAGTTTGCGATTCTGTCTATGCTTTGACCCAGCCATTCCACTTTATTGAATTAACTTTGAGAAAATAATCATGGATGTGCTCAAGGAGTGAATAATAGGGATGATCATTAAAGTACTAAGTAGGATAATCTAAGTGAGGAAGAATCTAATGCCCCCCAAGCAGGGAAATGTTTATATAAATCATGGTGCATCTGTACAATAGCCATTAAAAATGGCACTGTGTTATAGAACTATAATAATGACTTACAAAGATGTTCATGAAATGCTATTAAGAGAAAAGACTCACTTATGAAGAAAGTACTTATAGTATAATATCATTTTTGTTAAACCACTAATGGCTAGCAATAGATCTTAGAACTTTTTTTGATAATAAGTATTAATTATACTTTCTAATTCATATATGTGTATATTAATTTTGCAATTAGAAGGATATATTTGAAGTTAAATATAGTAGAACATTCCTAAATCTACATTTAAAACCATAATGTTCCTAAACTTTAGTCCTTTGTCTCCAGTCACCTCTCACTACAGAACTGAACTCTACTCCCCACTTCTACTGTTAAAATTAATACTTCTCCCATTTATACATATCTAAAAATATAAGGTATAACTAACCATACCTTATAACTTTGGCATACCTAATATTGAAATTTGTAGAAAAGTAAACAAAGTCTCACAAAAGTAATGAGTTGGAAAAAAATCTATGGATCAATATTTAATTATTAGCAGAGAAAAACTAAATTGTCTTTTATAAAAAAAATTATTACTTGTTTTTGAGACAATGAATATTGATTTACAACACTACATAAAATTTAGGAGTATCTGTTCAAGCCTCTTCTGATGTATGTTATTAAACCATCCGTACCATCGATACACCATAATCCTTCACCATAGCCTATTGGGTTCTCTCCACACTTGCTCCCCACTCCCTACCCTATCCCTCTGGTTGCCACAACTCTACAGTGAGATTTCTATTGGTTTAGTTTTATCCATTCCTTTATTTTGTTTCTTTATATTCCACTTATTGACAATTTATCCAGAATTTTTCTTTCCCCTTCTGACTTATTTTGATTTTGATTAGCATAATCACCTCCAGTTCCATCCATGTTGTCCCAAATGGCAAAATGTCATCTTCATTGATCACTAACTACTATTCCACATGAATATATATACACATATATCATATATATGATATATATGTAATACAAGAAAATCTATAATATTTTTCAATCCAACCATCTGTATTTTGGTACTTAGGTTGTTTCCATAACTTGGCTATTGTAAATAGTGCAGCAAGTAACATAGGAATGTGTTTATCTCTTTGAATAAGTGTTTTTACATTCTTCTGGTAGATACATAGGAGTATAATTATGTTATATGGTACATCTATTTTTAATATTTTGAGAAAATCCTATATCGTTTTCCATATGGGCAGGAACAGTCTATGCTCCCAACAACATTGTATGAGGGTTTCTTTTATCCTACAAACTCATCAATAATTGTTTCCTATGTTTTTGATATGGGCCATTCTCAGGAGTGTGAGGTGTTATCTCTATCTCTTCATGGTTTTGATTTTCATTCCACCAATGATTGGTGATGATGAACCTTTTTTATTATGCTTGTTGGCCATCTATATGTCTTCCTTGAAGAGGTGTCTATTTAATGCTTCTATCCATTTTTTGATTGGGCTATTTATTTTTTAGTTGATTTGAATGAATTCTTCATAAATACTGTATATTAGCTCCTTGTCAGAGGTATGATATACAGTTTTTTTTCTCTCATCCAGGAGACTATCTTTTAACGATAGTTTCTTTCATAGTGCAGAAGTCTTTCAGCTTTATTTAGCTCTATTTGTTTATTTTTGCTTTTGTTCCTCTCACAGTTACAATCAGTATCCAAATACATCTCTGAATCTAATATCTCATAGTGTTTTGCATGCTTTCATGCATATGTTTTATGGCTTCAGATTTTTCATGCAAAATTTTAATCCATTTTTGACTCGTTTTTGTATAATATGAGATAGTGGTCTCCTTTAGTTATTTTGCATATGACCAATTTTCCCAACCATTTGTTGAAGAGACTTTTCCATCATATACTCTTAGCTCCATTATCATTAACTAACTGTCTAGATAAGTGTGGGCTTATTTCTGACTCTCAATTCCATCTCATTTATCTGTGTGCCTATTTGTATATTAAAACCATACTGTTTTGATTACTCTAGCTTTGTAGTATAGTTTGAAAATCTGGGCATGTGATGCCTTTATTCTTTCATTTTATCACAATCGATTAGGCTATTTGGAGTTTCTGTGGTTCTATTTATATTTCATGATGATTGTTCTATTTCTTTGAAAAAATACCATTAGGATTTTGATAAGAATTTCAATGAACCTGTATATTGCTTTGAATAAAATAGTGATTTTACTAATGTTAACCCACTTGCAGGGAATATCCCTTTGTTTGTGTCTTCACTTTCTTTATAAGGTCATATACAATAGTTTTTGTTGTATATACCATTTACTTGCTTTGTTATGTCATTTCCTACATATTTAATTATTTTTATGTAATTGTAAATGGAATTGATTTCTTTTCTAATTTACTGTTTGTGATAGGAATACAACCAATATTGTACATTGATTTTGAAACCTGCCATTTTAATATAATTTATTGTTTCTAATACTTTTTTAATGGAGTCCCTAGGTATATGTACATATGTATATTGTATGTATATTGTCATGTCATTTGCAAATAGTGATAGTTTTACTTCTTTTCCAATTTGGATTCCTTTTATATCATTCCCTTGCCTAATTGCTCTAACTAGGACTTCCAATGCTATGCTGAATAGTACTGTAAAAGTGGATGGTCTTGTCTTGTAACTGATTTTAGAGGAGAAGTTTGAGCTTTACACCTGAGCATGGTGTGAGCTGTGGGTTTTTCATAAATGCCTTTATTATTTGAGGTATAGCCCTTCTATAACCATTTTGAAAGATTTTATCATAAAAGGATTTGAATCTTATCAAAGGTTATCTATGCATCTATTGATAACACATTGTATGCGGGAAACATATTTATACATTTTATGTTGACTGGTAGTAGCAAACTACCCGCAAGCAATGTGTTATTATTCACCAGCTATGTGGCTTCAAGAAAGTGGTGATCCTTTCTTATAGGAATAATAATATGGGAATAATGTTTTGCTTACAAAAATATTTTAAATTGTATGCGGAAAATGTATTTATACGTTTTACATTGACTGGTAGTAGCAAACTACCTGAAAACAGTGTGATAAAATCATATGATATTTTTCTTTCCTTTAGTTGATCTGGTGACTTATATTTATTGATTTTCATATATTGAAACATCCTTATATACCCAGAAAAATCTCACTTGGTCATGATATATAATCTAGACTGAAGCCTCCAGGTATTTCTTTCT
The DNA here is from genome assembly GCA_004024925.1 of Scalopus aquaticus. Lineage (NCBI taxonomy): Eukaryota > Metazoa > Chordata > Mammalia > Eulipotyphla > Talpidae > Scalopus > Scalopus aquaticus. The sequence goes on from PVIJ01003265.1 coordinate 117,658, forward strand.
ACCTACCTCCTATTAAACAAACCATGAATCTTCTCTTTTTCTCCTTGTACAATTTGGGTTGTTCTCCAATGTCCAAGTAGTTTTTCAGTTATGTCCCAAGCCAGGATATTCTCTGGATATAGTGTCCTTCTGGTTAAATTAGATTTTTGTCTCAGGAACAAAGTAAGGAAACTCCTATGTTGTCATCTAGATGACATCTATCCTAAATTGTGTACTTTTTGATGAGTGATTTTCATGTTTTAAATGATAAAAATTGTAAATATAATAGATGTAAAAATAAAATATTTCATAAAATATATTTCTATAATCTTGTTTTAATATCCCTTTATTTTATTCAAACCCATGTTACCAAAAATTCTGGATGGACATATATATCCAATGAAACTGTTCAATTTCACCACACTTCATCTCAATAACATTTTGCCCTGCTGACTTACTCCTATTGTAGAATCCCTTTCTTCTCTACCCTGTGTTACTCAGCTATTCTTGTATTCTTTTATAATATATCTCTTACTACTTATCTTAATTTTCAGCAATTTGATTGCAGTTACTTCATTCATTGGTTCAAGGTCCTATCAAACACATTTCTATTTCTTGTGTTTTTAGAGGCACAAAATAATAATTAAAAATGGGTTATGATTAGAAAAAAAATAATTTGTCACATGTCTGGCTATGTCTGGTATTAGCTTTTGTTAAAGTTTGTTATACAAGAGTCATAAACTTAATATCATATTTTTCCAAATCATACTAAAGTTACATTTTCAGAGGAAACTGACAGCTTTTGATATATGTATAAAATGAAAACAAATTATAGTTTTATGTAAATTAAGGAGGTTGCTCTGGAAGAAGAGCCAAAAAGTTTGACTTTTAAACATTGTAGCTGGGAGAGTGTAGTTTAGAGTTCATCATGAGGAAATGAGATTTGTTAACTATTGTGTATTTTCAAATATCAATTTATCATCACTAATTACTATCATTACAGCATATGAACACAAGATTAATTGGAATTCTGAGTTCTCTAATGAAGTCCTTTGTAGTAAAATTTATGCCAGAAAATAAAAGGGGTTCGTCAAGTTTCTCTTCTAGTCCTTCTCTTTATAAATTCCCAGACACCTATTGGTGCTTGTAGCTTCCAATATCATGTATATATCAAGGAATTTAGAACCAGATCTCAACTCTGACATTAAAGTGATATGCTCAAGTTTCTATTTAATATTCCTGCATAGAAATATCACAATAATAGTATATATAATGAAAATATCTATAATTTCACATTTCTTTTAGAAATTACTCTCCCCCTACAGATAGAATAAATTGAGATAATTATGTTACACATAGAATTTTTTTTTTTTATGAAAACAAACTTGAATTACGTGGGAAAAATCTCTGATATAAGGAAAATTATCTTGAATTTGTATTCTGGTCCTAACTTTGCAAACTGTGTTCAGTAACTAACATGGTAACCCTGAACACCCTCAGAATTTTAATTATATATGAATATTTTACATGCTATCTAAGATTTTTAAAAGTTTTGTTTTAATTTTGCTAAGAATTGTATCATTAATGTTGTAATGACATTTGGAAGAGAATCAAAATAAAAGTTCGGAATAAGTAAATTTGGATGAGATTTTCCAGACCTGTTCATCAGATGATCGTTACTTTATATTACTGCTTCTTCCTATCAAATAATTTGATATTTTAATATATACTTATGGTGTTTCATATCTTCCATCAATTCCAAACCCATATAATAAAACAGGGAAATATGGCTTGCTAATTTCTTATGTTAATATATATATAATATAACAAAATAATAAAGTTGTCATTATTATTAGCAATCTATTAAGTCAGACACAACACTTATTTCCTCCTAGTGTAGACTTAACTTGACATTGAATATGAACTACTTCCTGGAATCTACTTTATTCACATGATTTACATGTATGGGTCCTATTTCTGAAAGAGTTTTTAAAGGACAGCATGTGCTTTTTTTATCATGTTTTTGAAAATTACATTGGTCAACAAATTTTTACAAAAGTTATGTTACTGAAATAAAATTAGTCATTCCTGTCAATTTGTATGTGCTCAACACAAATATGACAGTAAAGTTCTAACTTTGGCTCTAGGTTTTTTTTTTTTGTAATCTGCAATAAATGGATGTTTACATCATGAAATGCATGCCAATAGTAATAGGCCTACAGTTAATACCTGTAAAATATCAAGTCATAGACTACTTCCTAGATTTCTTCGCTTGTCTCTTGTACAGATGTTCAGGAATAGAATAGATGGAAGATGGTTTCCATTGTGCAAAAGCACAGCCTTAAGACTCAGTTTCAAAGAATCTAGAAATAATCTCCATTCTTCTGTGTCATGAGTGATTTCTAAGGCATTCATGAGGTCCTCAATATCGGAACAGAATACCAGAGTTCTTTCCTTTCTGAAGAAAGGCTCCAACTGCTGGTGGCACTTTTGATAGAACATAATTGTGACATCTTCTTCTAGAAGATTCCATTGTTGGAGTCTTGATCCTAGCAATTCTGCCTGTTCTTGGATAAGTCCAAATCACAAACCAGGTCATTTAGTTCTTCCTGTGTTAGTCTGTGTGGGGCTGATGATGCACTATAGTGAAAATCTGGATCATTGCATGATAATGGTACAGGAGAAGACCAGGTCAGCTCACCCTTGTCCTAATCAGATGAATCAACAGAATATTCTGCGGGAGGTTCTGAAATAGGAAGTCCCTCACCATTTGGAACTGGTTTCAATTAAGACAGAATGTTTGGGTAGACTATTTTAAACTTCTTTTGCTTTGTGATTCCGCTGGAAAGAGGAGGAACCAAGCAGAAGTAACAGTCTTTTAGGTGGTTGCTTGGTTCTCTCCACACCATGGGGACTGCAAACATCATTGATGGTCTATTGCCACTGAACCACTGTCAAAGCTGTGTTGTACATGTCAGCATTGGTGCGGGGCCCAAGGCTTGTCTTGGTCACCAATCTTGCATCTGAAGGAACGATGATAAGCCTTTTTCACTTGAGAAGTGATCCTTTTCTTCTGGTTGGCAATTGTCACTTCCCCACAAATAGAACAGAAATTGCCCACGCTATTAAAGCACTTTCGAGGCATGACTGTTCTGTATTGTGCCTAAATGGATAAAATAACAGTTCTATGGGTCAGTATCTTAAACTGTCTCGCACAAAGTCTGAAATAATTCCAATGCTCAACCTTTCCTACAGGGCTTTCTCTAGTGCACTGGTGACGTCAGCTTACTTCAGCAGCCGCCTGGCAGTAGTATTTCATTGCATCAGAAAATGATGCAATCAACTCTGGATGATGTGTGCATGATGGTATTATGCAATGTGATGCAATATTACATCATTCTAGGCTGATTTAGGATGTTGTTGCAGTCCTACTGGAAAAATTAATATGGTGAAACATAAAATGAATTATATGAAATATCTTCAAAATGAGAGCTAATAAAAAATTTTCAGGGTTATATTCATGTTCAGCACACCAAGATACTATAGATTTGGGCCTTTTAATGTCAGTAACGATCTCAGTGCTGACCAGTATTAACAACATATAGACAACCATTTTTAGTGAAAGTCAAAATTAAATCAATTTGAATTGCAATGTATTCTTAGAAAATATCTGTATCAGACAAAGCCTGCTCAATAGTGGTTTAGGAAATATGTTATGACAGAAACAGTCATGTTTATATCTACGAGGCATAAGCAGTGACTCAAACATATATTGCATTAAATAGTTTAGCATTAGAAAAATTACACATTTCTTTATGAAGAAAGGCAGAGAGAATAAAGTATGCAGTTATGAGAATGGCAGGTATAAAGAAACTAAAGAATGTGGGGAATGAATGAGTGAATTATATTCAGAGGAGCTGATAATCCATGGAAGGAAGATGACCTAAATAGACTCATAATGCTTGGGTCTGGTCCTTGCCACAGTGGATCCTTACCACCAGCACTCTGATCAGGTTATTAGGATTTCATATCATCATTTAGAGCTTTGCATTTGTCTTGAAGAAGTTCAACATATGTTTTTATTACTATTTATATTTAGTTCTATATTTATTCTTTCACTTTGAATCTAAGGAACTAGGAAATACTTTTCAGAATTTGTAGAAGGAACAGTAAATGAATTGTGGCATAGTTGATCAATTCTATCATAAAGTCTATCTCTGAAGACCAAATTTATGCATAGTACAAAGGCTCATGAAACGTGCATTTTATTTTCTCTTGGTCTTTTTGATTAACAGTAAATATAATATTCTTTCTGGGTGTTGTTTATTTTCTTTAGTTTGGTTTGATCATTACTGAAGAAAAAAATAATATGCATTGGATAAGAAAATATAGTGGAAGAGGGAAAACCTCTTCAAAAAAATGGTGTTGTGAAAATATCCATGACATGAGCCTCAGAGATAGATTTGTGGACTGATGCCACATAGAAGGAAACCAAAAGAGATGATAAGCAATTGGGACAACATCAAACTAACAATCGCTGTACAGCAAAAGAGACTGTAACTAAAACAGAGGCACCTTATTGAATAGGAGAAAATATCTGCAGACCATACATCTGACAAGGGACTGTTATTAAAGATCTACAGAGAGCTCATACAGCTCAACAAAAAGAAAACAACACAATCAAAAAATGGGGAGATCTAAATAGACATTTCTCCAAAGAAGACGTAGAGATCACCAACACAAATGATAAAATGCTCATCATTACTTATCATCAGGGAAATGCAAACCAAACCATGATGAGATAACACTTCATGCTAGTGAGAATGGCCAATATCTAAAGGAACAGAAACAAGAAGTACTGGTGAGGGTGTAGAGAAAGAGGAAAACTATGACACTATTTTTGGGAATATAGACTGGTCCAGTCCCTATGGAAGGCAGTGTGGAGGTTTCCAAAAGACTAAAAATGGATCTTTCATAAAGTCCAGTGATTCTAATTTTTGAAAGCTACCCAAGGAACACAGAAACACCAACTCAAAAGGAAAACTGCACTCCTATATTTATTTCAGCACTATTTACAATAGCCAAGTTATGGAAACAATCTAAGTGCCCCAAAACAATGAGTGCTTAAAGAAGATGTGGTACATACACATAATGGACTACTACTCAGTAATCAAAGATGATACATTTGTGTCATTTTCCACAACATGGATGGGGTTGGAAGGTATTATGCTAAGCAAAATAAACCATAAGGAAAAGATAAATACTAGATGTTTCCTTTCATATGTGTAATGCAGAGAAACCAAACAAAGGGTGATACAAAGACTAACTTTAAAACCAACTCTTGAAAAGATATCATAGAACTGAGGGTGGGGAGGAGGAAGGGTGAGTATAGGGTGTGGAATAGAAGAGTACAATGGACTATGGCAGAATTCTATGGGTGCTTTGGTGGTGGGAGAGCTACACCTGATCGGTGAAATTCTACACTCTCAAAATACTAACAAGGATGCACAACAGTGGGAAATCATTAAAAATAAAAAATTTAAAAATATATCTTGAGTGAAATGCAATCAATTTTCATTTACCAGAAAGAATCTCATAAGCTTATTGCCTAACTTTAAACCTCAACTATAATAAATTAAAGTTCTTCCAAAAATGTGCACTTTGAAAGATACTTTTTAAAAACCTACACAACATTTACACACACACACTAACATTTTAATTATTAGCAATATATTCTCATCACATAACCAAAAAGTTCAAGTGACTGGAGCAGAGCAAGTGGTGCCATATATATTATGATTTGAAAGACAATAGTATAATACTATATTAATATTTATAAAATAAAGCACCTATTAATTTAATCTACTACAAGAAGCAGCTAATAATTGCTGAGATACTAAAATGCAAGCCTACTTCGTTTGCCTTCCTAAACAGCCCTCATAAACTTGAAATCTTTGAAATGGATTGTGCTTATCTAGAGATTAATTACCTTGTTAAATTCTACTTATATCACCACATAAATATTAAGTCATTACTGCAAATGATTTTTGTGTCCTCTCTAAAGCTTCAATAGTGGGCCTCCCTGGTGGCGCAGCGGTTGAGCACTGCGCTGTGGAGCTGTGGAGCTGTCGGCAGCCCGCGATGTGAGTTCGACGCCCAGCCTGGGAGAATCCCACATGGTGCAGCAGACCTCTCCTGCTTATCTACCTCACCCGCTGCTCCCCTCAGCAGTGTACTTCAGATCTGCCTGTTCTGCTCCCCACTCTGTCTCTGGTGAACCCTCTTGCTGCCCATGCCTCTGGCCTGTACCTCAGCTTGTATGTATAAATAAATAAATCTTAAAAAAAATAAAAATAAAAATAAAGCTTCAATAGTACCTTTCTGTATGATATGAGCTAGTTAAGAAACTGGACTTAAGAGAGTAATTAAAAATATGTGTACTTGAGAGATTTAAGTTCTGCCAGGTTAACCAAATCATCTATGTAATATTTTGCGAGTAATGGAACTCTACATAATGAACTAGTCAACAAAAAGCTAAAATTCTCTTGTGATGCTTTTATCCTTGTTAAATGTCTTCCATAAACTATAAAACCTGCCAGCAGTTACTATGTAAAATACTAATATTCTCATAGTGTATTATTGATAGTCAGCAATTCAAAATCGACGAGGATGAAGGGATGGAAAAAGCAAAAAGATAGAAAAACAAATAAGTTATAGAATAAAATATGAGTGTACCAATCAGAAAGCAGTGTATTCACCAGACACTGTGTCTAGTTATGATTTAGTAAACCTGGGGACTCTCCTTGGTAAATAAAATAACTTTACTCTCAGGAATCATCAGGGAAGATCTATAAAATAAACAATCAGAAATAGCTCAGCAAAATGCCTAAAAGTTTTGCGTTCTAATATGTAAGGACATGTGCATGTGCGCAAGTTTATGAGAAATACACATACAGGATTAGCGGACATCTGTATCAACAAATGTCTAGATTACCCATATACATATGTATATATGATATATATTAGATAAACATGCCACGTGAAAGCAGGTGTCTGTTTAAATTACAAAAGTGCCACTTGTGATTTTTATGTACGTTTCAGCATTACGTTGTTTTCTCTCAGTCAATGGTATGCTGGTCTGGCTGAGAGCCCAGGTCTCTCACATAATGATCAACCTGAGACTAGCATAGTACCATCTGGTAGTGTCTCAGGTAGGAAATAGATGAAAAACATCTACCAATTTATGCATTTGTTCTGAAAGCATAATAATACAAACCACAATATGACTTTTTTTAGTAATATAGCTGCTTGCAAATAAATGAAATTGATAACATGTTACTCAATTTTTTTTTTTTGTGGAAAAGTGAAAAAAAAATCTAGGAAACAAGTGCTGAATATGACTTCTTTCATGAAATGAAAAATGTTAAAGTCATCACACATTTTTTAATACATGGAGGATGCAAACTAGGTATACAATTGACGAAAGGAGTAAAAAATAAAAATGAACACTACTGGCCCAACAATGTGGTGAGGTTGAGAAAACATATCAGGGAAGAATTCATGATCTCTGACATTGAGTTTATAATAAAAAGAGTGAAAAAATAACATTTTTTTTTTCCTGCTGAAGTACTAAGTACTTTTTTTTGTTTATGAGTTTAGGCAGGTCATTCCCATAAACCATGTGCCTTTTGACTTTCTAATACTTAGCAATGCAAATAGATATTTACATTTTATTCCCCTAACTTCACACAATAGTCTGATTCTGTGAAGTGATGATGCTTTCTTCTTGTGTGCCATTCCTATAACTATCTCAGGCATTAAGTACTGATATTAGGATTTTCAGTAAGGAAATATTTTTTTGTTAATTTTTCATCTTGCTGTAATAATAGCCCACCTTAAATATCCTGACTTCATCTCATTCATGAAGATTCTAGCATAATTGAGAATCTTAGGTTTCTACTCATAAAAGGTACATCATTTCTTTTTTATTTCTCTTGGTTAATAAAGTCTCATTCATAAGGATCTTCATTACAATTTTATTTTTAATGCTTTGTAAACTAGATGTAGCAATTAAAAATGTAAAATGAGACTAGCAGGAAAGAACTAATAAATGGACAAATAAGTCTTAAATGGAGACCTTATAAATACTACATTTGACTATAATGTTTTAAATGTTATGATTTTATTTAATATTTTTTAACAAAGGGCACTAGAGTTTACAACATGGTCAGCATCATACTACTTTGTTAAGAAATGTTACAATGTGAGTCTTTGCTACTTGCTTCAGTAAATTGTCTTGGAAATATGAGCTAGAAATACCTGAAACAGAAATTCATCTTATAATAGGTCACATTTTGTGAGATCTCAGGGCATTTAGATACAAATTTTTTAGTCTCTGTCTCCTTTTTTTTGGCCCAAAATGGAAAAACTGTGTTTTCCAAAATGAATTGAAATACTAGTTTTCAAGAGTTTTTGAGTCAGCAGATAAATGAATCTTTGATAGGAATAACAGTCGATGTACACTTCTCTGCATTCAAACTTTTCTTTAACTCATTGTTTCCTAACTGATTTACAGTCCTTGCTGCCGCTTCCATCCAGTGGGATTTTTATATTTTAGATACGGACACCACTTAGAGAAATAAGTTTCTCCAAATTTCACTTCAATATTTTCCTAATGACCTCCGAGCTTGTATTGTATCTTTTTTTTTAAGTATTTTATTCATTTATTTTTGCATACAAGAATTGAGACAGGCCAGAGGTGGGGTGGTGAAAAGATTCACCAGAGACAGTGTGGGGAGCAGAATAGGCAGATCTACTGAAATACACTGCTAAGGGGAGCATTAGGAAAGACGGGAGATGTCTGCTGAACCATGTGGGTTAGTTCCCTGGGCTGGATTGAACTCAGGCCGTCATGGTGGTAGCACTAAGACTCAATCCCTACGCCACCAGGGAGGCCCTGTGTTGTATTTTTGAATGTCAGATCAGAACAATAGATCATGGAAACTTCAACATGAATTTAATATAAGTTGACAATAAAATTTGATGAATACTGAAATTATGATTCAGTAAAAGGATATATCGTATCTTGGTATATGTGTAATGATGTATTGTATATATAATATGTGTATATATATATTATACACACACACAACAAATAAATATTTTATATTTATTTGAAAATATATAAAGGCATTTTGATACTTGGGAAATTAAAAAAAGTGTCAAAAATGAGGATTTATTTTTATTTTAATTCCCAAAGAGAGAGCACATTATTTTATAGTTGCTGTCGATCGCTTTCTAAGAAAACTTTCTTGGTGCCAGCCATTCTCATTTATTTAACAAAGTGATAGAACTTGGCATGTTAAAGTGTTAAAGGTCCGAGAATTGTAATTAATGTCTGTAAATTTTAGATATAAATGGTAAAAGGCTATGCTAAAATCTCTCTGGTTTTCAAAGATTAAAACTAGATATTTTAGCAAACTCGTTTTTTAGCATTACATTCAATTCCTTAAGGAAGTGGCACCTACAAGACACCGACTGTTTTTCTCTCTTTAACAAAGTACAAATCACTAACTAGTTTAGAATAAAAATAATCTGAGGATTAAAAAAACACATTTTTATGTGATTTGAATTATTTTATTATAATTCATTATCCATAGTGAATTTATTGTGATATTTGCTTAGAAATCTTTTATGAATTGAATATGCCTATTTGATATATTGAATCTGATGTAAGAACACAATTGAATCTGATGTAAGAACACAAGATAGTTTCTATTTTGAAGCAAGAGGTCTCTCTCGCACACATTTAATATTAGCAAGATTTATTAGGGCAAGGAATGTTTTCCAGTATCTGTAAATCTAGAAGGCAAACAACTAGAAGTGTTCACTATAAGCCTATATATTATAGCTATAAAAGAGTACTTATCATTACCCAAACAAATCACAACATTGAATATCTTACAATATTTATACTGAATATTAAGATAGGAAACTATCACTTTAAAATGGTACTTTAATTTTGAGTCTATTGTTATGCTTGTACAGTGTGAAGTAAAACAAATTATACTTAATATAAATTTAAAATGGTTTCACATGGAATTACATGTAGTATAGCTTCTGTTTAAAGGAGCTTATAGATAAAATTGTTTTTCATTAGGGACTCTCAATAGAGAAATGTATTTGTTAGGCACAGTCCAAATTTTTATTTTATTGATTTTTTTTTTTTTTTTAGTTTGGACAATTTTCTAATTTGTCTTTTGGCTAAGGAAATATTCAATGAATATTAGACCACTGAGAAAGAAGAAAATGTTTTAATTTTCAAAATTTATGAAAAGGTATTAGGAAATCAAATTCATATATACATATATATCTACCTATACATACACACACACACATATATAAACACATTCATTTTTCATTTAAAGAAGATAAATATCTGTTTCTCAATATATGAAGAAAATATGCTTAAATAATTATGGTATCTTTTTGACTTATCATTAGTTTCATATGGCACTTAGTTGTAATATCTGGCAATTCTACTAAGTGAATTCCTTTCAATGTAGGTCACAATATTTTCAGGTAGGCTGAATAACAACTTATAAAAATGATTAGGTAACAAAGAGTGATAGCAATGCTACTTTTGAATATATTTCTTTCATTACTTGCTTAAATATGTATGTCATTTATATATTCATTTATAATGTTCTCACTTTTTTGTTTTTGATCTGAAATGCTTGGCCCATCAGATTTTTGTCTTCATGGCCTCTTCAATCTCATGGCCAATTTTAACAAAATGGTACATTTCCCCCAACTCTTTTTCTTAACCATCAATTTTAAATTATTTCCTGCCCAATCACTATCTATAGTATCACTCTATTTTAGTGTCTTCTCTAAATTTAATCTTTAAGATGATTGCTCAATTTTTTAATTGTTTATGTATTATTCTGTAAATAGGTGTGTGTGTATGTGTATTTCATGGGTATTTGTTCAAGGAATAAGGTACATAATGACAAAGTAAATTAATTTTACTTTATTTAAAGGTTGTATTTTGTATGCTCCCAAGAAATCTTAAGGCTACTGTAATATGAACCACACATAACTGAACTAAAAGAAAGACTGTATTGAAAATTGTTTGAGGGACAGAAACTTATCTAAATGAAGATCACATGCTATTGGGTATGAAACAGCGTAATAATGGCTTGGACTTACTGTTATCAGGGAACCTTATATCATATTTTACAAGTATCATGTCAACAACTCAGGAATCTGTTTTTAGTGCAATCTTAGGATGTGACCTTTTCTATAAAAAGGGCAAAGTTATGAAACAGCATTTTTCATAGGATAGGAAAGAGTTGGTAAATACTCTTCATTAGGTAAAAATACTAACAATCGTACAGAAATAACATAGTCAACAAACTCTTAAAATATTATAGAAAGAGAGAACCAAACAATATCTTAGGGGTTTATAAAGGAAGTCAACATTTTCACCACTTACTGTCTAACAGCAAAACTCATAAATAATATTTATTAAAAACCATGTCTAAAGCTAACTTGTAGCACTTACAATATACATTAATGATAAATGACATGACTAAGTGATTCTTGTAAATAATGACAATAAATAAAAAGCACATCTAATTATTTGCCATACTATTGTATCATAAAATATGAGTATCTACCAAACCTGGGAGAAGTGCATTTGAAAAAGAGATGATTTTTCTATAACTAAATTTAAGTGTGCTGTCATATCCAATCAATGGATCTTAGGTGAGGAAGTTTTGAATTTTGTTATCAGAACACAAAAGAATGCATTTTATAATTATGTAAGTTTGTGTTTATAATAGTATAAGATTTGTATAATCAACTATACCTGGGGTAACATATATCATGACAGAAGATTTGCATGGGTACTTATACAATTTTAAGAATTTAATGAATTTAGATTTTCTTTGAAAGTACATTAATTTTTTGTTCAAGCACTATACTTAACACATACAGTGTTTGCACTCTGGAGAGAGCAAAATGATAAAATAGAGGCTTAGGAATATAGAAGTAGAGTAATTTTGAAAGCTATTTGTTGATGACCAGCAGAATATGATACACATCGTTTTGCCAGATAAAAATGCAAAATTGTATACTACATGAACATAATATATGTTTATTAAATATTCAGAGTTATTACACCATTTCTCTAAGTTGACCTTCCATGTTAACTTTATCTTTTTTGTTTTTTCAAATTAAGTATATAATTTGATTAACCTTACCATTTTGCTCTTTATCTAATATATAATTTCTTTTTTTTTTAAGATTTATTTATTTATACATACAGCTGGGGTACAGACCAGAGGTGTGGAGTGGTGAGAGGCTTCACCAGAGACAGAGTGGGGAGCAGAACAGGCAGATCAGAAATACACTGCTGAGGGGAGCAGCGGGCAAGGCAGGAGAGGTCTGCCGCACCATGTGAGATTCTCCCTGGCCAGGCGTCGAACTCGCATCGCTGCTGCCGACAGCTCCACAGCGCAGCGCTTAACCGCTGTGCCACCAGGGAGGCCCAAATAATATATAATTTCTTTTCTTATTTTTCATTGTTCTTCATTCAAACTTTATACTTTAAATTCAATAGTAGTCAGTTTAAAGTTTCTTCTAATGTTTTATTAGCATTGTTGGTATGATTTCTCAGAATTCTTGGGCTTATTTCAACCCTATTTTTGTTCCTCTTACCACATTTAATACTTGATTAAGTAAATAAAGGCTTGGAAATGTAAAAAAAATGAAAAAATAAATCTATGGCTAGTATTTCCAATTTTGCTTAAAATAGGTGATTGAAATTCCTATAATTCTCATAAACAAATGTACCTACCAATATTTGTCTGCATTTATCGATTAGAAATATTTGTATATGATTTCTGGATATTTATTTCTTGATTGACCAGTCATTTCTTGAAAATCATATGAAGTTGAACACAAGGAAATTCATTTATACATCAGTAGAATATATTAATGTTATCATTTATAGCGATTATTATCATTACTACCAATACATGTATGAATTTGCACTTTTCTTCTTATCCAATAAATCTGTACTGAATCAAAGATTGCTGCCCACTAAAACCATAATGTAATGCATATAAGTTCTTAAAAGGCAATTTTACTAAATCTACAAAGTGTAGGATTATTATTTTATTCTTTTAGGTGCAGATAAATTTTACATACTTTCCTGGGCTATAACATTTGGATTTAGAGGAAAATAGATATACTATTTATTTCCTCTATAGATTACTCTTGATAAGGATTGTTTATTGCTAATAGTCATACACACTATTAGTAAATGAATAAGCCTTGATTTCTACCTCTAAAAAGAATAATTTTTTGGTTACTATATTACCTCCTATGTAACTATGAAAGTCAATCCTGCACAGACTAAGGTGCCACTTTAACTTGATAAAGAAGTATAATCTTAAATGATTCAAAATTGATCTACATAATGATAGTAATCTGTGCTTTATGAAAATTCACAGGCAACAGATTAATTTTAGATAACCAGGGAAATGGATTTTAAGCAAAATTATATTGCAATGAATCTTTATTATGAAGGACTAAGTACTATGAAAGGTTTAAGATATTATAGAATGAAGGTTATGGCACAGAAGATGCTCTGACATAAAGAAATGTGTGTGCAATTTAGTAGAATTGAAATAAAATTCTGATTCTGTTATTAGATAAATTTGAACAAGTTAAATTACCTCATTTGAAGTGGAGGTATTGAATGGAGATGTTTGCCTATTCTGAAATAAAAGTATTTATAATAAATCCTCTCAGTATAATAATTAATAATTTTCCAATGACATTCTTAAGTTCCCAAAGTGATAAAAGAAAAATTAAACATAACCTCCATTTTGAATCATTGCTGTAGATTCTTTCTAATGCAGCTAAATTGCAATTTCTAGTGCAGTGTGATATCATGCAATAATCTCTGAAAGACTGATGGTTCCTCCATTGGATTTAGTGAGATGCACAAAGACAATTTAAGATACACACGACACGTTTATGAACCTTAAAATACGGTCTTACCTGTTTTTTATGGACATAGAGAAATTGGATCAATGAGAAACTGAATTATGTACTTAGAAATCTCTACCTTTGCATAAAGTTTTTGAGACAGAGATGTGGTCAGACAGTGTCAGAAGAAGTTAAAAAAATCATTTCTATAGGTTATTTGACCAGGTTTTGTAAATTATATTTAATTATAAATATTGATCCTGCAAAATTGTTGATTTAAAAAAGATGTATGTAGTATTTTAGACTGGAGGAAATTATCACCTAAATGTAATGACCCTCCTTCTCCTTGCCAATGGCTATGTTTAGTTATCATTGTACAAGTTAAACAAAGGAGCATTCTTACAAGCAGTGTTAAAACACTAGTCTGATGTAAGCAAAATAAATGAGACTAGAAACAATTAGCTCCTGGTGATAACCTATCATAGAGAAGCCAGGAATTTGTATCATCCCTGCACTTACCTTCCAGAATCCTTGGGTTCAGCTTCATGTGTGAACATAGCTCTCTCATTCCTACACTTACATAGAACCTTTAAATCATGCCAGCTTCCTTCAGTTGGCACCATATTGTCAATGTCTAAGTTATCACAGGATCTAAACAACTTCCTATGACATACTCTAATTTTGTTCATAATTTTAAAATAACATATCTATAAAAGTTAATCCACTCCACTATAAGCAATGACTTTAGATGCTTTATGCTTCATGAGCTTTATGCTTTAGAGCTTTATGCTAAATGTATGAAAAATTCTGCATGTAATTCAGTAGATTTTTTAAGATGCAAGTGTAAAAAATCTCTAAAATACATATGAAATGGAGTTCAGATTATTTTGTGGTCAAAATTCAAATATAAAATTCAAATTTGATAAGAATACTGAGAATATGTTGAATTTACTTTTCAACAGTCTATTAACTCTTTGCTTGGGGTTGATTTGCCTTAAGAAAAGGGGGAAATTCAACAACCCATTTTGTTTCAAAATTAATTCTAACAGAAATACATTAGTGCTCCGCTGACTTTCAATTTATTACCAGTGGAGCACGGTTGATTGTTTTGATCTTCATTTTATTGGCAATGAAGTAGGATTTATTGTGGTACCCCCTTTCAGTAACATAAATGTTACTTCATTGAACTGATGCCATATTGTAAAGCACTACAAGAAAATAACCTAATTGTCTGTCTTCACTTAAAATAATAATATTTTTGAGTGTGGTAGAATGTTTAATATAAAAATTGTCTCCTTAAATATTTATTTTATCAATTTCAACTCTTATGTAAAATGTGTTCTCTGAGGAACGGCCATTACAATTTGACTACACTGACACCAGATGGCAGTGAATATGTCCCAAGGTGTTAGGTATTAGAATGTATGTGACATTATACCAAAGTATTATATATTCTTTAAAAACAATAAACTTTAAACTTAAGTCAATGCATTCAAAGATGATATTAAAAACAATATTTTAAAAGCGATGATAATTTTCTGATCCATATGACTTCCCTTAACAAGGCTTTTTTATGCTTTCTTTATTTGAGAACTTAATTTTTATATGAAAAGGATTATTCATAATTTTTTTATTATTTTCTTTGGACTTTTGCTTCATTTCCTATAAACTCAGCTTTTCCTTCATTACCAGTAGTCTGACCATTTACCCAATAGTTCAGAGATGTTTTGTTTTCCATGTGTGCATCAAAAAGTGTCTACATCACTTTTGTTCCATATACATGCACATTAATGTAGACTCTTTTTACATTGATTTAATGTAAGTTTTCATTTAAATTACTTTCAACAGATGATATTTTCAAATATAAAATACCAATTGTCTAGAAATTGTCTAGAAACGAAACCACCAACATGCTTTTTTTTTTTTTTTTTTTACATAGTCTAGTTTATACCTTTTATGTCTATTAGAATACTTTCTACAAAGACTATAGGGTTCAGGTGGCATAGTGTCAGCAAAGTCTTATGTGAAAATTGAGAGGTCAGACAACAGTAAGACAGAGAGGAGATGTTTGGAAAGGGAAAGCAGGAATCTATGCTCTCCAAAAATCTTGCTTTTACAAATGTTTGGATAGTCTTAAAAAGGATTAATTATGACTGGGTAAGATGAGTGTTTAAACCAGAAGGCAGGCAAGTAGGTTTTAAAGTATAATAAATTGTTATTTCTAATATTTTATATTATACCCTTCTGTGAATTCCAAGTAGGTGACATAACATAGTAGTAATGCATATTGGTTTAAAGGAGATCTGACCTAGCTATATAGACCAGAGGATCATGATCAACATATGGCTAACTGTTGATCTCACATTGAATTAGAAGGTTCATCCAATATTTTATAAACAGGAAAGAAAGTGAATTGCATAAAATATACTGATAGCTTAGTATTTGGAAAGGGGCAAACATGCTGGTGTCATGAAAACCAAGGGAGAAGTCTTTAAGAAGAAGATAAATTAATAGTGGCATAATCTGTAGAATATTCAAGAATGAAAAAAAAGGATAAAAAAATAACATTACCCATTGTTTGTGACAATCAGGAAGTGGCTAGTAACCTCAGTGAGAGCCATTTCTGTGGTGTGGAATAACAGGAGTCAGATCACAAAAGTAGAGGATACTGAAAAGACAAATTTATTAGAGATTAGTCTGTATAGCTGGTTTGCCTGTACATAGAATACAAAGAGGAATACAGAGTCATAGGGTATTTAAAAAGTACAAAATATTGGATATATTATAGACTAGTACTTGATAAAGGCTCAATAAATGTTAACTATTATTATGGATAGGGTAGAACACTATTGCTACATCCATGATTTTTTTCACACATAGAGAAACAATTTGTGTTTTTCTTATGATGACAATCCTATGGGAGAAGTTTTTTTTTTTTTTTTTTACTTCTTCGGTGAGTTCTGCAAAAGAATTATGCATTATGTGCTTTTTTATTCTCTCTCTCTCTCAATCTTATACACACACACACCCTGTCTTCAGGAATCATGGACCCTTTTCTTTTCATCCATGTAAAGCTCCTTTGTATTACCAACTGCAATTGCATGGGTAAGACTGCTTAATCGGTAAGTGAAATACATTTATACAATAGACCTAAACTAATTTGTTATTGGTTTAGCCATGATAAAAATGATACTTTGATCTATATGAATCTGACTTCTTTGTCTATCTCATAAATTATTCCAAATATAGCTGGGAAAGAAAGAGTCATAAATAATATGCCTTAAACTCCCAAACTCATGAAGGGGCAAAGAATAAGGCTTTTATTCATTAACCTGGAGAAAGGATATGTCACTGGTCCTTTCTTAGGACTTCTCATGTTAGCCCCTATTGAGTTATAGTTGGTCCTAGAGTATGATTTTTCAACCTTCACAGAGTTGACTGGGTCCTGACATAATGTTCAGCCATATACCATCTACACAGGCAATCTTTGGTCTACTCATCCAGGACCCAGACAATTATATCTCTTGGTACATTCTTTGATACATCCATATCCCTTTCAGGAACCTGAAGTAGCCTCTGCCATTTGAAACTGGCACATTCTTTTGTAGACCTTGTTAAATCTTTCAAAAACAAATATTCAGTTGCTTTGATGCTGTGTTGTATACAGACATTCTCCAAGAGTCTTTTCATC
This sequence comes from Scalopus aquaticus, assembly GCA_004024925.1. Lineage (NCBI taxonomy): Eukaryota > Metazoa > Chordata > Mammalia > Eulipotyphla > Talpidae > Scalopus > Scalopus aquaticus. The sequence goes on from PVIJ01003265.1 coordinate 135,329, forward strand.
TCCTGAGGCTATACTCATGGAAATTCTATTTCTTTTTGGTCCTGTACCCATCAAACAAAAATTTATTTGATACAAGTATTTCTTCAATCTGAAAATTATGCCTGGTGACATCAATCTATGAGTTATATGATTTAACCAGAACTTAAAAAAAAAAATGCTGCTCATTGTAAGAGCAAAAGGAATTTTTTTAAAAATAATTTTTCATTTTTGTGATTGCAGATTTTTTTAAATTGGGTTGATTATTAGATTAATTCTAACGCTATCCAAAAGGTTTTGGGAAACTATGTGTTATTGACTACTTTCCATGTTAGAATTTAGCCCTCATAATAAACACATGATTGGGCCTACCCAGGTATTGAAAATACATCATTCTTCTCTAATATTTTCATTTATTGATTCTCTTTCTTCTCACCTAGGGGCTTGTTGCCATGAGAATGTCTTAAATCATCGGTTTATGGTGCATATATCATAGTCTAAATCCTCTAGGATCCTGGGCATAGTTCTATCCCCATATCAATTCAGAAAATCAACAAGTAACCAAATACTACAATGACGCTCCTCCTCAGACTCTCAATAAATGAATTTTGGCTTTCTATCCTACTATTGTGAATCAATTTCAGTCATTCAATTCACTTTCATTAATCAATAGAAAGAAAACCTAGAGTAAAAGGGAAAGAAATGTGCAAAGAAAAGCTTTAATCTTTTAATATAATATTACCCCTTCTTCATGTCTAATAACATTATTCTAGTTTAGCCCTCATAAACTATCATCTGGATTAGCATCTCGTAACCTAATAATCTACAATCTCCAGATTCAATCCTTGTTATTACATCCTCCTTACAATCATAAAGGTCAGGAGATATTTTTAATGTGAAAATATGACATAGCCACTTGCTCCAGTTAAATTATTTGTTGGAATAACAAGTTACCCCATAACTTAGTATCTTAAAATAACAGCCGTTTTTATAGTCTCTCATGATTTTACTGATCTAGAATTCAGGCAGTGATGAGATGAATGATTCCTGTTTCATATTTAAATTTGATGAAGTTCACTATGAGCTGTTTAGGGTCTGGAGAATTCAAGGCAGTTTTGCTCACATAGCTGGTGCCTGGGAGGAGAAAACTGAAAGAGTAAATTGATATAATCAACCAGATTTTTTATAAGAGGACATTTCTGAAAAGTCAAGTTTTTTTTCAGAGAGGCTGGGGGCTCCCAAGCTAGTGTTACAAGGAATTCAAAAGGAACTTTGGCGATCTCTTAGTGCATGTGCTCAGAAACAGACATAAATGCCCTGTTTCATCAATGCCTTTATTTATATTGCAGAAATATTAAGTTTGCTACTTTTACTTATCGCATGTAAACAGCAATGTATTTTGCAGAAATCACTACAATGTATTTTGTTATGTTATCCTTATATTAATGCTATGATATAGCTTCGTTTTGAAAAATGAAGAATTGGGGAAATAAAGAATTTACTTATCAGCCCCACCGGTGGTGCACCGGTTAGGCTCAGCAGTTAAGCACTGCACCGTGGAGCTGTCGGTAGCGGGATGCGAGTTCTACGCCCATGCCCAGCTGAGGAGATTCCCACATGGCCTGGCAGACCTAACCTGCCTCACCCGCTGCCCCCCTCTGCAGTGAATTTCCCTTGATCTGCCTGTTCTCCTCCCCACTCTGTCTCTGGTGAACCTTCTCGCCGCCCCACGCCTCAGGCCTGTACTCCGCTTGTATGCAACAATAAATAAATCTTTAAAAAAAGAAGACAAATTTACTTATCTTTTTCAATGTTTTTTAGTAAGTTGTGGGGTTGTAATTGAACTTAGAACTAGTGGTCCCAAAGTCCTTGCTTTTAATCATCAACATTGGATCTAGAACATCTCTTTTCTTTGGTTAACTACCATTTTTCTTTTAATAGCACTGGTCAACACTGAGATTGTTACTGACTTAAAAAGGCCCTAATCTATAGTATCTTGGTGTGCTGAACATGAATATAGCCCTGAAAATTTTTCATTAGCTCTCATTTTGAAGATATTTCATATAATTCATTTTCTGTTTCTCCATACGAATGTATCCAGTAGGACTGCAATAACATCCTAAATCAACCTAGAATGATGTAATATTGCATCACATTGCATAATACCATCATGCACACATCATCCAGAGTTGACTGCATCATTTTCTGATGCAATGCAATACTACTGCCAGGCGGCTGCTAAAGTAAGCTAACAATAGCAGTGCACTAGATAAAGCCCTATCAGAAAGTTTGAGCACTGAAAATATTTCAGACTTTGTGCAAGACAGTTTAAGCTACTGTTCCATAGAACTGTAATTATTTTATCCATTTAGGCACAATACAGGACAGCAATGCCTCAAAAGTGCGTTAATAGCGTGGACAATTTCTGCTCTATTTGAGGGGAAGTGATATTTGCCAACCAGAAGAAAAGGATCACTTCTCAAGTGAAGAAGGCTCATCATCTTTCCTTCAGATGCAAGGTTGGTGACCAAAACAAGCCTTGGGCCCCGCACCAATGCTGTGCTCCATGTACAACACAGCTTTGACAGTGGTTCAGTGGCAACAGACCATGAATGCCATTTGCAGTCCCCATGGTGTGGAGAGAGCCAAGCAACCACATAAAAGAGTGTTACTTCTGCTTGGTTCCTCCTCTTTCCAGCGGAATCACAAAACAAAAGAAGTTGAGAATAGTCTACCCAAATATTCCGTTTGTATCAAGACTAGTTCCACATGGTGAGGGACTTCCTATTTCAGAACCTCCAGCAGAATATTCTGTTGATTCATCTGACGAGGACAAGGGTGAGCCGACCTGGTCTTCTCCTGTCCCATTAGCATGCAGTGAGCCAGATTTTCACTATGGTGTATCATAAACCCCAGACAGACTAACACAGGAAGAACTAAATGACCTGATTTGTGATTTGGACTGATCCAGGAACAAGGCAGAATTGCTAGGATGAAGACTCCAACAATGAATTCTTCTAGAAGAATATGTCACAATTACTTCATATCGAAAGCGCCACCAGCAGTTGGAGCCTTTCTTCAGAAAGGAAAGTACTCTGGTATTCTGTTCTGATACTGAGGGCCTCATGAATGCCATAGAAATCACTCATGACCCACAAGAATGGAGACTATATTTAGACTCTTTGAAACTGAGTCTTAAGGCTGTGCTTTTGCACAATGGAAACTGTCTTCCATCTATTCTATTCCTGAACATCTGTACAAGAGACAAGCGAAGAAATCTAAGAAGTAGTCTATGACTTGATTTTTTTACAGGTATTAACCGTAGGCCTATTACCATTGGCATATATTTCGTGATGTAAACATCAATTTATTGCAAGTTGCAAAAATAACTGGAGCTAAAATTGAAATTTTCTGTCATATTCGTGTTGAACACATACAAATTGATAGGAAATCACTAATTTTATTTCAGTAACATCATTTTTGTAAAAATTTGTTGAACCATGCAATTTATCCATGTAGCAAAAGTTCATGTGGTTTTTCCATATGAAGTAGGTAATACCTCTTCTGTGAAACTTTAGAA
>PVIJ01003266.1:0-138768 GCA_004024925.1 Scalopus aquaticus
AGGAAGGAAGGAAGGAAGGAAGGAAGGAAGGAAGGAAGGAAGGAAGGAAGGAAGGAAGATGGCCTCCCTGGTGGTGCAACGGGTTAAGCACAGACCAGTTCACTGCAGCGAGTTCGATACCTAGCCAGGGGGATTCCCACATGGTACAGACCTCTCCTGCCTCACCCACTGCTCCCCTCAGCAGTGTATTTCAGTAAATCTGCCTATTCTGCTCCCTGCTCTGTCTCTGGTGAATCCTCTCACCACCCAACACCTCTGGGCTATACCCCAGCTTGTATGTATAAATAAATAAATCTTAAGAGAGAGAGAGAGAGAGAGAGAGAGAGAGAGAGAGAGAGAGAGAGAGAGAGAGAGAGAGAGAGAGGAGGGGGGAGGTGGGAGGGAGACTACAGGCCAATCTTCCTAATGCACACTGATGCAAAAATTCTCAATAAAATCCTAGCCAACAGAATCCAACAATGCATCAAATGGATAATACACCACAATCAAGTGGGATTTATTCCAGGGGCACAAGGATGGTTTAACATCTGAAAATCAATTAATGTAACCCAACAAATGAACAAAAAGAAAAATAAAAACCATATGATCATATCAATAGATGCTGAGAACACATTTGACAAAGTTCAACATCCATTCATGATGAAGACCCTAAAAATTCTCGGGATAGAAGGAACATATATTAACATAATAAAAGCCATACAGGACAAACCCACATTGAATAAAATTCTCAATGGTGAAAAGCTGAAAGCCTTCCCTTTAAGATCTGGAACAAGACAAGGATGTCCACTCTCACCATTGAGAGAGTGGAAAAAATATAATACTGGAAGTATTATATACATATAATACTGGAAGTCCTAGCCAGAACAATAAGACAAGAGAAAGACAGACAAGAATCCAAATAGGGAAAGAAGAAATAAAGCTATCATTATTTGCAGATGATATGATAACACATAGAGAACCAAAAAATGCTACAGAAACTCTAATTAAAATAATAAACCAGTTTAGCAAAGTAGCAGTATACAAAATCAACACAAAAATCAGTAGCCTTTCTATATGCAAACAATAAGTCTGAAGAAAAAGATTTTTTAAACATATTTTTATTGTTATTTATGTCTTTTACATTTTGTATTCCCCTTGGATAACCCACCACCAATTCACCCCTGATCCATCTCTGTGGTCCTCTGTGTTCTTTTCTACTCCATTTTGTGCCCTTATCCTCCCCTCCCCTGTTCCCTGCCCCCCCCCACCCGCTGAGTGTCTCTCTCCTATTTGGTTTCCCTATAGTCCTGTTATAAGTGAAACCATTCAATTTTTTTCTCTTTCTTTCTGGCTTGTTTCACTGAGTATGATCCCCTCTAATTCCATCCATGTTGCTGCAAATTGCATTTGTTTATCTTCTTTGAATGCTGAATAGTATTCCATTGTGTATATGTACCACATCTTCTTGATCCAATCATCTATTTTTGGACATCTGGGTTGCTTCCATACCTTTGCTGTTGTGAACAGTGCCACAATGAACATACGGGTACATGTATCCTTTTGGATTAGTGTTTTTGTGTCCTTTGGGTAGATTCCCAAAAGTGATATTGCTGGGTCATATGGAAGCTCCATGGTTAGCACTTTGAGGAATCGCCATACAGCTTCCCATAGTGGTTGGACCAGTTTGCATTCCCACCAGCAGTGTAGAAGAGTTCCTTTTTCTCCACATTCTTTCCGGTATTTGTTGTTGCCTGTGTTTTAATGTGTGCCATCCTCGCAGGTGTGAGGTGGTATCTCATTATGGTTTTGATTTGCATTTCCTTGATTATAAGTGATGTTGAACATTTTTTCATGTACCTGTTGGCCATTTGCTTTTCTTCTTTGGAGAAGTGTCTTTTGAGCTCTTCTGCCCATTTTTTGATTGGGTTATTGGCTTTGTTTTTGTTGAGTTGTGTGAGTTCCTTGTAAATTTTTGTTATCAGTCCTTTATCGGATGTATTGTGTGCAAAGATCTTTTCCAAGGACAGTCTATTCAAAAAATGGTGCTGGGAAAACTGGACAGCCACATGCAAAAAAATGAAGCTAGACTACTACCTCACACTCTGCACGAAAGTCAACTCAAAATGGAAAAAAGACCTGGACATAAGACCTGAAACCATAAAATTTATAGAAGAAAATATAGGCAAAACTCTACACGACATACATCTCAGCAAAATCTTGAAAGACACGTCCCCCAAAGTGAAGGAAGTGAAGGACAAGATAAACAGATGGGATTACATCAAAATAAAAAGCTTCTGTACAGCAAAAGAGACATTAACAAAAAGAAAAGATTTTTTTTAAAAGCCATCACATTTACAATTGAACCAAAAAATTAAATACTTGGAAATAAACCTAACAAAGGAGGTGAAAGACCTCTACAAAGAAAATTATAAAATTGTTAAAAGAAATAAAAGACACAAAGAAATGAAAAGATATCCCCTGCTCATGAATTGGAAGCATTAACATTAACAAAATGGCCATCCTAACAAAAGCAGTTTGTAGATTCAGCACAATTCAGATAAAAATCTCAATGGCATTCTTCAAAGACATACAACAAACATTGCTAAAATTCATATGAAATCATAAAAAAACCTCAACTATCCAAAGCTCTCCTGACTCTAAAGAAGGAGACTGGAGGAATCACAACTCCAGACTTCAAACTATACTACAAAGCCATAATAATTTAAAAAGTATGGTTCTGGAACAAAAACAGACACACAGACCAGTGGAATCGAATTGAAAACCCAGAAATAAAGCCACACATATATGGCCAACTAATCTTTGACAAAGGAGCAAAGAATATGCAATGGAACAAGCATGGTTTCTTCAATAAACGGTGCTGGGGAAAATGGACCACCATAAGCTAAAGAATGAAACTAGACGACTACCTCACACCATGCACAAAAATTAACTCAGAATGGATGAAAGAACTGAACAAAAGACCTGCAACCATAAAAGAAATAGAAGAAAATATAGGCAAAACACTACATGACATACATCTTAGTAACATCTTTAAAGACTCATCCCCCAAAGCAAATAAAGTGAAGGAAAATATAAACAGCTGGGATTATATCAAACTAAAAAGCTTCTGTACAGCAAAAGGGACATTAACCAAAACAAAGAGACAATTTACTGACTGGGAGAAAATTTTTGTTCTCCATACAACTGATAAGGGACTGATCACAAAAATCTGCAAATAACTCACATGACTCAACAAAAACAAAGTAAACAATCCAGTCAAAAAATGGGCAGAAGAACTAAAAAGACACTTCTCCAAAGAGGAAATTCAAATGGCCAACAGGTATATGAGAAAATGTTCAACATCTCTTGTAATCAGGGAAATACAAATCTAAACCACAATGAGATACCACCTTACACCTGTGAGAATGGCTCATATTAAAAAAAAAAAAAAAAAAACAGGAAACAACAAATGTTGGCAAGGAAGTGGAGAAAGAGGAACTCTCCCACACTGTGCCGGATGGGAATGCAAACTGGTCCAACTGTAACTGGGGCTGAGACCAAAGTCAAGTACAGGTGGTGCCCCCTGGAGGGGGTTGCTGATGAGGATAGATAGCCCCAGGGAAGGTGCTAAAAGGTATTGCAGTTTGAGGTGGAGACTCTGATAAGAAATAAAAGGGATGGAAAAAGGAGAGGCAGCAGCCATGATTTAGAGGAGGAACTCAGCTGCCAGTAGCTTTTGAGCTGCCAGGATGTAGAGTTCAGATTGAGCATTTTTTGGAATCTTCAGTGACTTTGGGGCAAGCAACTTGGGCCCCCACCACACCAGTCTTCAAGAGGAAAAGTTTGAAGGCTTTGCAAGTAGCCAAGCTACGGAAACTGCTCCCAGTTTTGTTATTACTGCAGCCAAGGAAAGAAGGCAGAGGCCCAGAGCGGGTGCCTTCCTAAAATGTGTGAGTGCAGCAGTCTGTTGGGCCATCTGGCCGCTGTGGCTGCTCTTTTGAGTATTGCTGGCCTGGTGCCGTGCTGGGGCACCAATAAAGCTCTGGAAGTATCTCCACTTGTGTCCTGTGCTGTCCTCGTGAGTTGGAACCTGGTCTACAGTCTGGCTGCTGCATGTCTGCAGAGGCAGGCAGATGCCATCTTGGACACAGAGCCTATTGTTCAGAAGAGGAGCTCCATGTCTTTAGTGGTGGGAAGATGCCGCCTTCACTGTTTCTTATTTGGGACTTAAAAGGACTGGACATTGCTTTGAATGAGGTGAACAGCCATTTCTTAGCCTCAGTAACTCTTTGTTTTTCCCTAGTTTGTTAAATAAATCCCATTGCTGTTGTTCCCTAAGTCTAAATAGTCTTGCAATTGTGTGCATGGGTACAGAACTAGGAGAGTGATTGGTAAGCAATTTGGGCCGTGTCCTTGGCCAGTTTTAGTGCCCCTCCTGCCCAGTATCACAACCACTATGGAAGGCTGTATAGAGGTTCCTCAAACTACTAAAAATGGAGCTACCATATTGTTGGGGGCCTGAGGCTAGGCCGGAATGCTCCTGGAGATCAAAGGCTGAGCTGATATGTTACAGTCTCTGTGCTCGAGATAAGAACAGGATAGTCCTGGCGCCAGGTTTAGCACTGGTATGCAAGGTTGTCATGACCTGTGACCTTAGATCATTTTCTTAGAATGTTGACACCCTACTGCCTGACCAGCCTTGAATCTTAGTTACTTTGTTCTAAAAACTTCCCTCTACCTTCCCCCTCCCCAAAAACCCTATAAAAGCTTGAGCTCCTTTGTTAATAAACGAGACTTTGACGCATCTCAGACTGACTCTGTCTTTCTTTACGCGCTTAGTCTCCTGCCCCTTTCGCCCCCTTGGTTCTTTCAGGAGGTGCCCCCTCGAGCCTTCACTAAATAACCTGACCTGCTGGACGGGTCACCATATGAACTAGCAATTCCACTCTTAGGAATCTACCCAAAGAACAAAAAAACATTAATTCAAATGGAGATCTGTACGCCTATGTTTATTCCAGCACTATTTACAATAGCTAAGGTATGGAAATAACCCAGATGCCCCAAAAACAAATGACTGGATCAAGATGTGGTATATATACACAGTGGAATACTATTCAGTAATCAAAAAAGATAAATTCATGCCATTTGCATCAACTTGGATGGAGCTGGAAGAGATTATGCTTAGTGAAATAAGTCAGAAGGAAAATGAAAAATATCAGATGGTTTCACTTACAGGAAGAATACAGGGGAACCAAATAAGGGATCAGGAAAAAAAATAATAAATAAAACAATAAAATTAATAGGCAACTGTAACTCAGAGACAATCTGCAGGGAGAGGGGAGGAAGAGGGATCAAACTGGGAGTGAAGAGCACAAGGGACTATGGTGATGGTGCGTGGGTGAATGGGTGGTGGGAATTTTACAGAAACTACACCTGAGAGGAGAAAACAGATATTGCATAAAAATGAACAATGATGTAAAATATATACAAATACATAAATCTTTAAAAATAAAAAAAAAATAGTTCTTAGGTGGCATTATCCCAGAACATTTTGGAGCTTTTTACAACTCTTTGAACCTCTCCTAAAGTTTTTGGGAAGTTCTTCTGAGCAGTACAGTACAACAAAAGTAATAAGGTGACTATACTGAAACATTAAAATTATAGATTAGGAGAATGAGTTTTCTGAAGAACGAGAAATAAAGTATTGTATAAAAATAAACAATATTGTAGGAAGACTAATTAAAATGAGATCTTGAAGTGATAAGAAACTAGAATAACTAATGAGAAAGTGTTTATTTCCTTCAGCCATGTCACTGGATAGAGGATTTGGGGATGGGACTACTCTACCTTACCTTGGGCCAATGAGGGTTATATCTTTGCTCACTGAAGTCAAGCAAAAGAGCCTTTCTTTTTTTTTTTTAAAGATTTATTTTATTTATTCATACAAGCTGGGGTACAGGCCAGAGGCATGGGGCGGTGAGAGGGTTCACCAGAGACAGAGTGGGGAGCAGAACAGGCAGATCGACGGAAACACACTCTGAGGGGAGCAGCGGGCGAGGCAGGAGAGGTCCACAACACCATGTGGGAATCTCCCCAGCCAGGCTTCGAACCCATGTCTCCTCTGCAAACAGCTGCACAGCGCAGCGCCTAACTGCTACGCCACCAGGGAGGCCCAGGGCCTATCTTTGTTTACCCGTGGTCGGACAGCCAAAGGCAGGAGGTTCAGATGGACATAGAATCAAGTTATATTGATAAGAGATTAATTATAAGACAGAGATTCTGTCAATGAAATGGTGATTGACATTTAAGCCTGGACAAAAATGAAAACAGAGCTCAATTTCTCTTGTCTTACATGATTTGGAAAACTAAAGAATAAAATAAATGTGGGCAAAGACAACAAAAATTTTATCAATAGAAGATTTTGCTTCTCCACAGTTTTTTGTGAACTGATTACACTGACCTGGACACAGAGAGATAGAGCAGGACACTGTCTCTCAATAAAAGGACACATGGCCCTGGCCTGTACCGGCACAGACCACCATGAAGTGTAACAATAAGGGGGGCATGGCTGTGGAGGTACCAGAAACCACATACATCCCTGATAAGCTACTGAGGGTTCACCAGTCTTCCAGGGGGCAAGCGCAGACAATCAGGAAATCATAGGAAATAAAAGATTCCAGGGTGGGCAAGAACAAGAGCAAAGGCCCAGGAAAATCAAGAAAAAATAAGTTTGAGAGAGTTAAAAAATAAGGTTGAGAGAGTTAAAAAATAAAAATGAAAATACTACCGGTAGAGGAAATCATTAAAATATGGACACTATGTATCAAGGCTTATACATACCATATTTTTACAATTTAATAAATCATAGAGGAAAACACAAAGTCTTTTGAAAAGTCAAGTGTTGGTGTTTATATATTGGGTTGGCATCTAATCACATAAAATACAAATTAATATTAATTATTACTTAGTAATAAAACACTAAAGAATTGGAAGAAAACCAAAGTGAAAACCAAATTTCAGGAAGTGATTTCTAAACAAAAGAAATAGTAGAAAAAGCATAAAAGAACACCCAAATACTTTATGTGACATTTAATAATTAAAATGTATCTAATAAACAAAAAAATTATGAGTAATATGCTTCAGTGTGACTAAAATGCAACATGATTATACAATTTAAAATTTATAATATAAAATTATATCATGTCAGTTGATAATGAAAAAGAATTGATCATTTCTATGTAGAAATAAATTATTAGTATCATTTTAGTTGACAAAATGTATTTTTCTGTAATAATTTGCCATAAAACAGAATTGAATACTACTCACGATACTCTTCAGTCAACAGTTCTGTAGAAAGACAAAATAAATATAAAGACAAATCTGCAACAATTATAGTTTATCTGGAAGAATTTCTAAAGAAGAGTTGATTCAAATCTTTCAAGCTATCACCTAGTAAAATACTAACTGAATAGGAAAATGAGGGATGGAGAGGAGAAAGATGGGAAGCTGGCATGTTTCATCAGTTCACTGGGTGGATTCTCAGGTACCAGTTATAAATCTCAATATGCAGGACCAGACCAGAGGGATTAAGTCAGAAATTTGTGGTGGGCCCCATGTGAGGTATAAAAGGATCATGAACCCCATTATCTAGAGGAATGATTCAGGACTCAGCCCCTACAAGCCATTCTGCCCATTGTATGGAGCTCTGCACAGGGTATTCCAGAAATAAATCTCTCCCAGGATATCCATAGGATCTGAGCACCCAAGGGCAGGGACAGCCTCAGTGAACCTTGGTCAGGTGTGGTGTCTATAAAGAGTCAGGAACATCCTGAAACAGATGAACAGCCCTCACCCAACGCCCCCCCCCAAAAACCTAGGCATCACAGGACAAAAACGTTCCCTTGAGCACATTAAAGGGGGCACAATCTGATGATAATATAAACACCAACTATAATCTTAGATATTGGTATTTCACATCTGGGCAAGGATTCCAAAAGTTGATGGGGATAGGATGGGTTAGAAAGACTCCTCCAGACCTGAGGAGGTTTTGCAAATACAGAGGAGAAAGAAGTTCCTCCAAGGGCATTTTATAAAGACTTGCTCTTCCCAGTTGGAAGTCGAAGTGGGCAGCATGCAAAATAAACTGAATAACTAAAAGAGCAAGACTGGCTGGTATTGATGGAGCTTTTCATGGGGGATCAGGCCCTGTTCTGCATTTAAATGCAGCATGGAGGTGCCTTTCCCTGATTTTCCTGTGGATTTACTGACCACCTTTTGCTTGCTACTTTGCCTAGTTTCTCATAGAACAAAAGTATGTTTACTAACTTTAAGGGTTTATGAGATAATGACCCAACAAGATCAGGGAGGTTTGCACAAACTACTTAGGACAAAAGAGGAAGTTAGCAGAATCCTAAATCCTAAGATTATTTTTCTATACCTATATAGACATTTTCTGTCTTAAATCTCTTCTTCAAAATGACCTCACCCTTCCATTGTGAATCAAGTACTTAAACTCTGGAAAGAATGACTTACTGTGTTGTTCCTTGAGTTTACCTTTAAAAAAAAAATACACAAATAAGTTAGAGAGCAAATCTAAAAGTTCTGATGGATCATTGGTCAATGAAGGTCACAGACGCCTCAATAGATGTGAGTTGAAAATTACTTATTTGATGTGTCTGAGCCAAGATTTGTGCAGCTGGATAACAGAGAGAAATTACATACACGCAGATTTTTGACAGACTTTGGAGAGCCCACTTTGTCATTCAGAAAGGTCTGAGACATAATCCTCAAACTGTCTGAAAAATAATCTCTCCAGCATTATTAATTACATATTTGGCAATTAGAGGAGGCAGAATGAAAGAGAAGGAGACAGAGGTAGTTTATCTAAATCATATTTCTATGTTAGGAGAGAGCATGATGTTAATATTTCACACCCTCATTCACCCAGCAAGAATGTTCTTTCTATCTTGGAAGCTGTCCCCCAAGATTGCAAGTTAACGTCCAATGTGTCTGCAATCTCCTGCAGTTACTAGACACCTGTTGTATATGGTAGAACCCAGCACCTATTCTTCAATCTGTACTGTAGGGCACTGCTAGTGATCTCTACCCTCTAACTTCCCAGACTTGTTTTATCTTATCAGCTCTTAGTATTCTCTCTAGCAGAGGCTATCTCTGCTAGAGGGATAGGGAGGAAGAGACTTCCATATATTCAAAATGCAGCATTGCAGCCACTGTCCTTAAAGTAATAAAATAGATCAAGAATGTCAGTTTCAAAAGTATCTTAGTCTTCCTGACATTTTAATATTCTATAGTACTTGGGCCTCCCTGGTGGCGCAAGGGGTTAAGTCTCAGCACTATGAAGCTAGCCACTGCAGCAGGAGTTTGATCCCTGGCCAGGGACTTTCCCACATGGTACAGCAGACCTCTCTTATCTTGCCTGCTGCTCCCCTCAGCAGTGTGTTTCAGTACATCTGCTTGTTCTGCTCCCTACCCTGTCTCTGGTGAATCCTCTCACCACCACCACCCCCACATACCTCTGGCCTACACCCTAGTTCTTGTATGCATAAATAAATCTTTAAAAAAATAAATTCTACAGTACTGAATATGATTTCTCATGGCATTTTGATTTTTCAATCAAAGCTGGAAAAATGCTTCTTACCTTATTAGGTCTTGGTTAGCCTTAGATATTTTACTTCTTATTTTCAATTTGTAATACAAAGGTTAGGTGACATAGACTTCTGGGCAGCCTGGGAAACTGCAGGTCTCCTACCTGGATTTCAATTCTTCTTTGGGTATTGACACACTGTATTATTTTATTCCCTCAAGAAAAAATTACATATAAACTTCAAATTTTAATATGTAAGACTTCTGAATGGTTTTCTAAATCATCAAGTAAATGTTGATAGAGCATTTACTAGGCTCAACAGCATCAACATCAATTTTGACTTTATTAGAAATGACTGTACTTAGGAGCATCCCAGATGATTTGATCAGAAATTTGGGGTGTGGTCCAGCAATCTGTGTATCAGCAAGTTCTCCATATATATATATATATTATATATCATCAAGTTTGAGAACCTCTTCTTTACTGGGTTCTTAGAAATAACTAATGAGTAATATACCATTTCTGTGCTTATCTCTGAAACAGACCAGACACAGCCACTCCTTAGGGCTGTGCTAGAACAGTGCACATGTGTAACCCATGGAGGTGTTCACTGGCTTTTCCTTAAGTTTTCACCCTAGTCTTTTTTCAACATGGATAACGTTAATTCTTGAGAACTTCCTTAACATACAAAATCCCTGCATTATTTGTCTGCTGGATTTATATTTGTCAAGCACAACTTAAATCTTTGACCTTATCTTATAAATGGAAGAGTGATTTCCTTTGAGTTAAAACCAAACATACTCACCATGCTCTTTTCTGAGTGAACCTAAAAAAGGAAAGAAAAAAAATAGACAAAAATGAACTGATTAGTAAGACTCTTCTAGGATCTGACTGAGCTACTTTTCAGCTCACAAGAAGATGATTTATCAATCCTGTTTGAAAGGTCATGTTTCCCAAATGACAACCTTGGCTTGTTTGAAGCCAAGAAGTGTTTATCGACTCATATATATCTTCTCAGGGTAGCAGTAACATATTAGAGGAGGTAAAAGGTAAAACTAAAAAATGGTAGGCTTTCAACCACTAGACTTAATTATTTCTACATCAAACCAATCATCATAGATTAAAAACAGTTTTTATATTGTTACATGTATTCATTTTAACTATTATTAAGTGTATAATTCACTAGCATTAATTACATTCATATTGTTGTACAAACATACCACTATTTCTTAAACTTTTCATCACCTCCAAACAGAAATTCTATCAAACAACATTTCCCCACTGATCCCATCCTCCAACTCCTCATAGCGTCGAATTTACTTTGTCCATGAATTTTACTATTCTTTATATTTCATATCAGTCTGAGTTATTTTACTTATTTAACAAATATTTTCAATATTCATCCATATGGTAGATACACCAGAATTAATATTCATTCAATCTTTATAGTTGAATAACATCTATAAAATATATCTGATACATATGTATTATATATGTATATATGTGTATATGTATATACATATATCTGATATATATGTATTATATATGCACACAATACATATGTACACACAATATAATACATGTGTGTATAAGATATACATATATAATACATATAAAACATATATGTGTGTATAATACATATATATGAATATGCTGTATAGACTGGTTGATCCTGTTTGATCACATTTATATGTGTCTATACCTCACCATTTTGATTATTGAAGTTTTGAAATTTACAAGTATTAGTACTCCAACTTTGTTATTCAGTTACAAGGTAGTTTTTGTTATTCAGGGCCTCTTTCAAATATGGCCAATTTCAAATATGAAATTGAAGCCGTTTTTCTACTTGAGAAAAAATTTCGGAATTTTTTGGGAATAATTGTTTTGAATGTATAGATTGCTCTAGGTAATAGTGTCATCTTAACAATACTGTTTTCTTAACTATAGATGTTTGATATATTTACTGATAGTTCCTCGATACTTTCAGCAATAGTTTATAGTTTTAAGTGTGAAATTCTTTCACCTCCTTGATCACATGTATTTCCCCTTAATTTTTTAAAAGCTATTGTAAATACCATTGCTCTAACATTATTCATTGCAGGTGTGCAGAAATAACTGATTTTTTGTGTTGATTTATGGTCTGCATTAATTCACTAGCTTTTCCCATGGATTTTTTTCTACATCCACGATCGTGCCATCTATGAATAGAGATTGTTTAATTTTATTTCCATTTGAATGTTTTTTATTTCTTTTTCCTTTCTTATTGATCTGATAGAACCTGCAGTACAATGTTGAATAGCAGAGGTAAATTTGCCATCCTGGCCTTGTTCCCCATTCTAGGGAGAAAGCATTCATTTTCTCCCATTAAGTATGGAGTTAGCTTTGGCTTTTGCAAAATTCCTTTCCTACATTGAGGAAATTCCCTGGTATTTTAGTTTTATGAATGCTTTTAATATGAAAGAGTGAGAGATTTTTTTCACTGTCTTTGTCATTTGAGATGATCAAGTGGGTTTTTCTCTTTATTTCATTAATTTCCTGAAAGTGCAATAACCACCACCAGCTTTCTTTTGGTCACTATTTGCATGGAATATCTTTGTCTACCCTCCCACCTTTAAAGTTTTTATGCCATTGCATCTAAAGGAAATCTCTTTTAAAGGCAAGGGAAACAAAAGCATAAATAAATAAATGGGACTACGTAAAACTAAAATGATTCTGCACAGAAAAAAAAACCTTATAATCAAAACAAAAAGGCAGTCTACTGGTTGGGAAAAGACAATTGCACCTCATACATCCAACAAGGGGTTTATATCCAAAATATATTTAAAAACCCATAAACACAACTACATAAAAGACAACCACCTGATTTAAAAATGGTCTTATATCTCCAAAGAAAACATACTCATGGCCAACAGACACATAAAGGGATGTCCATCATCTCTTATTATCAGGGAAATGCAAATGAAAACAAGATTGAGATCACCTTGAGCCAGTGAGGATGACTACTATCCAAAAGACAAGAAATAACAGTGCTAAAAAAGAATTGGAAAGAAGGTAACAATTGTACACTGTGGGTGAGAATGCAAATTGGTGCAGCCATTACAGAAAGCAATATGAGATTCCTCAAAAAATTAAAAACAGAAATTCCATATGATTCAGTTACCCCACTTGATGGTTTTTTACCTGAAAATCACAAAAACACTAATTCAAAGAGATGTAAGTGTCCCCATGTTTACTGAAGCATTATTTACTATAGCCAAGAGCAGAAAACAAACTATGTGCCCATCAACAGATAATTGGATAAAGATGTTTTAAATATTCAAAATGGAACACTACTCAGACATTAGAAAAAAGATAAAATCCTGCCATTTGCAATAACATGGACAAACCTAGATGTAGTGAAATAAGTCAGAAAGAGAAAAACAAATACCATATTTCACTAATGTGAGCTATACAGAGAGACAATCAGATGAATTAAATAAAACAAAAATAAACATTTAGGCTATAAGATCAAATTAGTGATTATCAGAAGGATGTGGGGGAAAGAATGTAGGTAAGTCGTATAAAAGGAGACAATTTTACGACCTTTAGATGGTAAATTTAATGTAGTATCTACACATAATTTTTAATGATGTATATCTGAAACATATAATATTATAATGAAATGTTTCTCCAACAAAAAGATACTAATCAAAGAAAAGAAACAAATGAGCACCAATTCTGTGAGTAGCCTCCCCTACTTAGAGAATTGTAACTGAAATAGGGGACAGAGAAACGGACTCTCAAAGGAAGCACTTTTTGCTAGGGTCTAGGAAGAAGACTGGTTTGGCAGATCATGGCTTAGGTGAAAATGATGATGTATTAAGTCACACACACAAAAAACATTCTGAATACAAATCCAGCCTGCACTGTATCGAACCTCCAAAATTAGAGAGCACCTGCCTTAGGATAACAGAAAAAGACTCAAATACCAATGCTAAACTGCATATCTGTTAACAAGAAATATCACATAGCATTTAATTATGCTTGGCTGGATAAACAAATAAATAAACAACTCTAGTCTCTGATCCCACAAATGTAAGTGCTAATCAAAGTAAACCAAGTATATGTGTTCTTTTCTTGATGTGAAAAGGAATCTTGAAAAAGCCTCTGTTTCCTTTCTGCTTCCTAATATATGGACACCCAGAGGTTTATTATATAAACTATGACAATCATAATAAAATAATGCCTAAGATGCCTATGTACCTTCAGTCAATATTTAACAAATGCTAATGTATTAATACATTTATGACATTTAATTCTCTTGACCACACAACCTCTGTTACCTGACAGAAATGCAGAGCCCAGAGTGTAGCTAGAGTTATTTTCTCTTGTCAGGTGTTTTTCTTCTCAATTTTAAGTGCTAAAGATTCCCTATTAGCATTCTGACTTTCTTGTTGCTATAGTGTCTGATTTTTCCACAAATGGAACTAATTCCTCTCACCCCAGCCCCCTGCTCCCTTTTCCACATTTACCTTTGGCTTTTCTAGCACGCACAGCATATACAGCCCCAAAGGTTGCAACAGCAGCCAGGAGACAAAAGATCACAGAAAATCCTACTATCCAAGGATAGGACCAGGGGAACAAGGCATCTGAAAAACAGGAGACCTCTCATGTAAGATCCAGCTTGACATCAGGTGACTTGGCTGTTTGGAATGATTCCAAGATATTTTCTCCTGGCAGGTGTTACTGGGAAGGGCAGATATTCTAAGCCTCACACACACCTCCTACAATTTAAAGGTCTCAGGAATCCTGAAAAGGCCCCTGTTTCCTTTCTGTTTCCTAATGTATGGACATCCAGAGGTTTATTATATAAATATGACACTCTAATAAAATAATGCATAAGATGCCTATGTACCATCAATCAACATTAAACAACATTTATTACATTTAATTCTCTTGTAATAATTAAGATACTACAATTGCAATAAAGGATTTCATTCCAACTAGTTCTCCTTCTTCCTTCCAAGGTGCTCCAACTCAATTTACTGAGTGTCCTTTCTAGTCAATTATTTTTACATAGTCGTGTATGTGAGCTTGACCACATGTAGATGAGTGAGAAGCATGTAGAACTTCTAAGATTAAAGGCAGGTCTGTGAGGTCTCAGGATCTAAGTCTTCGAGGTGAGAATTCTATCTCATGAGATGTCTGACAGCTAATAGCTTAAATAATTAATAATGGCGGCTGTGGTCCCAATATTTTTCTATTAAATAATGTGATTCCAATGAGGCCCAAAGGCATTTTCACTCAAGGATTACCCTCATTTAAAATCCTAACAAGATGGTTGTAATTGTTAATTATTTCAAGTACATAAATAGAAAGAAGCATTCTTTTTTTTTAAAGATTTATTTATGCATATACCAGCTGGGGTACAGGCCAGAGGCGTGGGGCGGCTAGAGGGTTCACCAGAGACAGAGAGGGGAACAGAACAGGCAGATCGACAGAAATACACAGCTGAGAGGAGCAGCAGGCGAGGCAGGAAAGGTCTGCTGCGCCATGTGGGAATCTCCCCAGCCAGGCATCAAACTTGCGTCGCCACTGCCAACAGCTCCACAGCACTGCGCTTAACTGCTGTGCCACCAGGGAGGCCCAAAAGAAGCATTCTTATTTTTTCAACTTTATCTCTTACATTCATGCTTTCAAGAGCCTTATATTATTATGATTTTAAATCTACTACTATTTGCTTTTCTAAATCCTAATTTATTATTTCCTCTTTAATGTTTACCTGTTTTCAGTATAAAATTCTAAGTGGGAGACCTCCTTTAACTTTTTATTTCTAAGGTTATTTTGAAAAATCTGCTACTCTGACATCTGTGTTTGTCATTGGATGTCATTTCCAATTTCAAGATTTCTTTTTCTAATTATCTTAAACCTGTGTGGCTTTTCAAACTAAAGCGCAATAAGCATATTACTTATTGATAAATGGTCATATACTCATATACTTTTTTTATTTACACATTGGATAAAAATATATTGTGACTTGATATTTTACTAAGTAATGGTGACAAAAACCAATAGGTAGAATGTCTCTAGAGTTCATACTCCACCCGAGGAGACAGTAAAACATGCAGTGAGAGTGAAGAAACATACATATGAGAGTGAAAGTTCACTAACAGAATGGGCTAACGGTGGCTTCCTGAAAAGAAGAAGGGTAGATCTTGTATGACCAGTAGGAAATCATTTGTTACAGAAAAGCAGAAAGAATGGTGTAATAGTCCATATGGATAGTACCTTGTTGAGAATGTAACCTGCTTGACGTGAAGTAGGAAGGTTTGGAAAGAAGGTAAAGGGAAAAAAAAAAGAAGGTAAAGGAGTGATGAAAATGAGACTGGAGATTAAAAAGGACAAGATATTATCATGCTGACAGACTGAAATATTTCAAATAAGGAAATTTTAATTACGGAAAACTGCATGTGATCATTTGGGCAAACTTTATTTCTCTGAACACTACCTGGGTAGACACTGAGAGTAGATTGGGGTGTCTGAGCTTTTCTTTGACCATCATATGAACTATCATATTATTATGAGTTAATCATTATAATAATCTTGTGAGAAAGATATTATTATCACTATCTAAAATTTGGGAACTGGGCACAAGAAGGTTACTAGTTGCCTGAAGTCACAAAACTAATAGGTGGAACTGCTAGGATTCAAACTCAATTTGATAGATGGGAAAAAATACTAAATTGTTAAAAGTGTCTTTCCTTTGGCAGTGAGATTAGAGAAGTTTAGAAAGAACTTGGACAGATTCCTCAAATGCTTTATTACCATTTGAATGTTTTTGTCATATGCATTCATTTTTATAAAGTAAGATAAATGGCATTTTTCTGTCATAAAGAAATACAAAAATACTAAGATGCATTTTTACTAGCTCTTCCACAGAAGAATTACCAGTGGATGAACTAGAACATCCCTCATGTGTTCTGATATCACCAATGATATCTCAGGATCCTGACTCTGAAGAGAACTGACCTGCCACAGAAATGTGCACTTCCTTCTCCTCATTGAGGACAGGATTCCTAATGATACAGGACACAGCTCCTTTTGAACTTTTATCCACTGTTATAGATGTTTCCACACTAAACAGTCCATTTCTTTCAGTTGTCTTTGTCTCAGAGTCTGGTGCCAAACAACTTCCTTGCAGGTCCTTCCATTGCACCTCAGGCTCTGGGTACCACCCTTTGGATGTACAGGTCAGCTTAACTTCGTTAGTGTTACCAGGTTCGATGTGAATAAGAGGAGCCGCACCTGAGCCTGGAAAAACAAAAGAGAGACAGAGGAAGTACCTTGCTTCCAGAGTTTTATATACACCTCACATGAGCCAGTGAACTTTGCTTATTAATTAATTTCTATGAATCTGAATTCTTTTATTTATAAAAGTGAGGGTTTTGACAACTAGTCTTTGACAAAGGAACAAAGAATATGCAATGGAACAAGGACAGTTTCTTCAATAAACAGTGCTGGGAAAATCAGCCCACCTCATGCAAAAGAATGAAACTAGACTACTACCTCACACCATGCAGAAAAATCAACTCAAAATGGATAAAAGAATTGAACATAAAACCTGAAACCATAAAATATATAGAAGAAAATATAGACAAAACACTACATGACATACATCTCAGTAACATCTTTAAAGACTCATGCCTCAAAGCAAAGAAAGTGAAGGAAAAGATAAACAGCTGGGATTACATCAACCTAAAAAGCTTCTGTACAGCAGAAGAAACATTAACCAAAACAAAGAGACACCCTACTGACTGGGAGAAATGTTTGCACTCCAAACAACTGATAAGGTACTGATCACAAAGATATACAAAAAACTCATATGACTCAACAAAAAGAAAGTAAACAGTCAAAAAATGGGCAGAAGAACTTAAAAGACACTTCTCCAAAGAGGAAATGCAAATGGCCAACAGGTATATGAAAACATGTTCAACATTCCTCATAATCAGGGAAGTGAAAATCAAAACCACAATGAGATACCACCTTATATCAGTGAGAATGGCACATATTTAAAAAAAAAAAAAAGCAAAAACACATGTTGGTGAGGACGTGGTGAAAAGGGTGCTCTCCTACACTTCTGGTGGGAATGTAAACTGGTCCAACCCCTATGGAAGCTGTGAGGAGGTTCCTCAGACTACTAAAAATGGAACTACCATAGGAACTAGCAAATCCACTCCTAGGAACCTACCCAAAGGACACAAAAACATTAATTCAAAAGGATACCTGCACCCCTATGTTTATTGCAGCACTATTTATAATAGGTGACACTTGGAAACAACCCAAATGCCCCAAAATAAATGACTGGATCAAGAAGATGTGGTATATATACACAGTGGAATGCTATTCAGCAATCAAAAAAGATAAACTCATGCCATTCGTAGCAACATGGATGGAGTTAGGAGGGATCATGCTCAGTGAAATAAGCCAGAATGAAAAAGAAAAATATGGAATGGTTTCACTCATAGGAGGAATATAGGGGAATCAAATGAGGGACCAGGGAGAAAAAATAATAACAATTAAAAACAAAGTGAAACAAAACAAAATCAACAGGTAACTATAAATCAGAGACATTCTGCGGGGGTGGGGGCGGAGAGGGATCAAAACAGGGGAGGGAAGAGCACAAGAGACAATAGCAATGGTGCACGGGTGAATTGGTGGTGGAATTCTATGGGGACTACACCTGAGAGGAGAAAGCAAACATTGTACAAAATTTAACAATGATGTGAAACATATATAAATAAACTATATATTTTTTAAAAGTGAGGGTTAAGAAATACCACAAATAATTTGGGAGATGAAAATTAGATCAGCTATAACAACATTTATCAAGTACCCAAATACCAAATATGTCTATTGTTTTCTTTTTCCTCTCTCTGCTTTGAAATATCACTAATCATTTTGTCAGATGATTCTGAAAGTTGTTTGCAGGACACTCTATTAACCAGTTTGAAGCCTTTAAAATTATGGAAGCACATTTGGTGGTTTTCACTGGCAAATTTCTAGATGTTCCCCAAATATCCACTTACCCTTTTAAGAGATATGCTTTCTAGTAGGAACATTCTATGATGTTGAGAATGCTCTCAATCAATGTGATCAAAATATAGTAGTCATGGGTAGCTACAGAACACTTGAAATATAGAACTGAGGATACAAGAGGGGGAGGAAGATGCCTGGGGTAAGAACAAAGTGGGAGGGGAGCACACAGTACTATAATGGTAGACTGTGGGTACCATGGTGGTGGGTACCATGTGATAACAACACCTAAGGAGGGAGATCCTAACTTCTAAAACTTCTAAAACACAAACAGTGATATCAACCAATAATACTTCAATAAGTAAGTAAATAAAATCCAGTGAATAGTAGTACAATCTTGCCATAACTAATACAAACTATAACTAAAAAATAAGATCAAATTTATTGGGATTAAACCATCCTTGTTTGGTTCAAATATGACTCCAAAAAAGATATGTTCAAGTCTAATCTTTAATATCTGTTAATGTGGGGGCCTCCCTGGTGGCGCAGCGGTTAAGCGCTGCGCTGTGGAGCTGTCGGCAGCGGCGATGCGAGTTCAACACCCAGCCAGGGAGAATCCCACATGGCGCAGCAGACCTCTCCTGCCTCGCCCGCTGCTCCCCTCAGCAGTGTATTTCTGATCTGCCTGTTCTGCTCCCCACTCTGTCTCTGGTGAAGCCTCTCACCACTCCACACCTCTGGCCTGTACCCCAGCTGTATGTATAAATAAATTAAAAAAAAAATCTTAATATCTGTTAATGTGAAATATTGGAAATATCATTTTTACAGAATACAAATAGATTAAAATGAAGTCATATTGGATTAATGTGAGTGTTAATCAAAAATAACCAATGTTTTATATAAGCGAAGGGAAATTAGGACACAAAGACACAGGAGACTAGACCGTGAAAAGATGGAGGCAGAGAAGAGAGTGATTCCATCACAAGTAAAGAATGCCCAGGGCTACCAGAGCTGGAATAGGAAAGAAAGAGTTTTCTTAAATGTTTGATTAGGAACATAGCCCTGGCGACACATTTATTTTAGACTGTGGCCTTCAGAATTGTGAGAAAAGAAATTTATTTTCAAGTCAACTATTTTGTGGTAATTAGTTACTATAATCCTAGGAAACAAGTATAAACTCCTATTACATTGATGAAGGAAAATTATATAAATCATCCGATGTTGCCTGGATGGCCAGACTCTGCAGAGACACAAGATATCTAGTAATGGTGCTCTAACTCCATGACGACCTGGATAGCACAATGGTGGCTTCCAGTGCTGGTTCTGAGCAATCATATTTTTAGAAGGGAATAGCTTTTGCAAGTAGAACATCATAGTTATGAGGATAAATTCTAGATCAAAGTGTAGGATTTGTACCTGCTGCCATTAGCAACAGAGTACAACTATTGACTATCTCTTCATGCCTCAAGTCTCTTTCTGTGAAATGAGAATAATAACTATCTCAACTCTTTGGGTTGGTGTAAGCATTATCCCATAAGAATTACTTAGTGGTTCATAATAAGTAAACATGACTCAGCTTAAAGAGTTAATCATTTAAGAATACAAGGGAAAGATGGTTTCATTCATCTCTTGGGAACTTTCATTTGGAAGGATGTCCTATTACATCTTAGACACTGGCTATCTCATGGGAAAATTAAAGGAAAATATGACAGAGGGAGCTATTTTCTAAAACATGATTATATTTAACATGAATTTGTAGAAACATGATCAATATTTAATTCAGGTATCATATTTTCTGGGAATAGAATAGCAAAGTTGTTATTTGTATTTTGGGTTTTGGGTGGGGAGATATTTATTCATTTATTTTTCCACTCACCCTCCACCAAACCACCAGTGCCCAAATCTCATCAGCCTCTGTCTCCTAACCTTCCTCCCTGCCACCTGTTCCTTCTGGTAACCATTATATTCTTTCACCAAGTTCAACATTTATTCCTACTATTCTTTGTGTGAAAGTTGTTCTTGAAATCACACCATTCTGTTTTTCTTATTAAATGTATGGGCAAAGGGTAAGCAAAGCCTCTGGAAAGTTTGCTGTTATAACCACTCCACTCCAAAGTCAATTATAGAATAGGAGGAAGAATAGAAGCTGTGGGGCAGTGGGGAGGATATGCATAATTAAAGAGGCTAGGAAAAAAGTATTCTAAGTGTTTTCTAACTCATTGATTAGTTGATTTGATTTATGATGTCAGGGATCAAAAAGAAGACAAAATTGCCAGCACCAGAGGAAAATCAGGTTACCTTGATTCTTTACTCTTATGAGTTTCCAGGTGACTTGAGGTCTGGATGGTCCTCGACACAGTACAGGCTGATCCATTATTATTAATGGGTCTTTCATCAATTTTGAGATTTTATATTTTTACTCTCTCATGATCATTGCAGGAAGAGAATACCTAGTTTTCACCAATGTGATAAGATTGTTTGATTATGTGATTTGATGTTTTATTTATTGTTTTCATATTTGGGTGAAGTTTGACTAACCACTTTCATTTCAGTTGTTTGTGGTTTCCCTAACTCTTGTTAATTGATGATTGCTTTCTTATGGCTTACTAGTAATAAGTGATAAGCTAATCAGATGGTATAGTTCAGTGTTGAGTTGTGACTTTAAACAGAATTTAACTCAAAATTCACTGAAATTCAATATTCAGAAATTTCATTACCCACAACCCACTGAACCCACTGGATATTTAAGCAACACAACAAATGAGCTGGGGCTGCTTGAATTCAAGGTGGGAAAGAACTCTTCTCTGGGAGGGAGTACAGGACACTGGGTTTTCCTGCAGAGATTGCATCTCCAGCAGGAAGCGACTACTGACTCGGGCCAGGCTTCACTCTTTTAAGATGAGGGGTAGATCAAAGATGAGGGGTAGATGTATTCTGAAAGAATACATACAACACCAACAACAACAAAAAAAAAAATCACAGGAATATATGAAGTCTCCTCATAGAGAGGATCAGGGGCTCTGTCTGAGAAACTAGCATTTGTCCTCAGACTGGCAAAAATAAGAACTCCTAATGCTACATGACACCACATACTACATTGGGTGTGGGTAATGGGCACAAATGGATCCAGCCCAGGAAGAACAGCCCAAGGTCATGGGAAGCATTCACATGGAAGAGGTAAGAATATGGGGCTTTATTTTTCTGATTTATATGGCTGAGTAATAAATACAAAAAATGAAATGGTCTCCACTATAATCAATAAACATGACTAAAAGGGCAGCCTCTCTGGAAAACACGCAGTGTAAGTCCCTGAATTTAGGGAGCAGAGAAGACTTATTCTTAGTAAAACATCTGGATTCTTCAGAATATATTTATGATTAATTATTATATCAGTATCATACACAAACATATAGTAATAGGCTAGAAGGTGATAATGCCTAGCTAACTTAGCAAGACATCTCATTTCATAAATTTGGAATTCATTTCATTGGGACAGAGTAAATCTTGCACCTGAACATATGATACTCAGTTAAAATATAAAATCTAGAATATTTCTACTGCCAAAGGACAAATGAGAAAGTGAAGCAAACTTCTTTGGGTATGATGGGAATTCTGACTTAATTAAAAGTGTGTGGAATTCACGAGTACTATTTGTGGTATATGCTCACAGTGCAAATTAGGAGGCTTGCCCTAGGCTGTACCTTAGTTTTATTTATTTCATCTTTCTTTGTGCTTGGGTAGAAAACACAATTGTTCTTTCAACTATGATTTGGAAAATCTTGGATTTGATATATTACAAACTTCACCTGCAAAGTAGATTCTAGAGTATGGCAAAGTATGGCAATTAATCTTTGTTGAAACTCAGAACAAACTCAGGCAGAAGCATGATGCCTGTCAGTGGCAATAGCTTCAACATAGGGAATTCATGTTTCTGAAGAATTGGGATGAATTGGGAGAGCAGTCAAAAACTGTTTTCTTTTTAGTGATAGCATTAACCCGGAGAAAAAACGGAAGAATCAGAGATAAAGCTTATTACACTGTCTAGTAGAATGACATTTATCATTGGAGAAGCAACAGTAGCAGGTGGCTCTCAAAATCAAAGCTGTCGATAAGAGTTTACCCTTGGGAAATGTTTTCAGGACCTCCAGAAGTGGATATCTAATACCTATAGTCCCCATAAGTGATCAAACTATAGTAAAAGATCCCTTCCTAGAAGTAGAAACTTCAAGAATGAATCAAAATTATTGGGTTCACTCCTCCAACTCAGGAGGTGCGTCTAGGCCAATCCCTACAGTGGACATGGTCCTTATTTCTGTACAATAGACAGTTACGGTGAGGAGCTCCTGTATACTTGTTGAAAGAAGCAGGTTTTCTATTAACACAGGAAGGACTCTTAGAGAGAGGCAAGTATACTTCCTAGACTCTACAAAAAATTCTATTAGGGGACATGTGGATCAAAGTGTCTGGTTAGCAAAAATGTTGCACAAAAAATTGTTTAAAATTTTGAAACAAGTCTCTTTTCTGTAACAGTTTTTAATTTATAAACTGTTATGTAATTGCCTACTTTTTATTATATAAATGTGAGTCCAGGGGTTACCTAGAGCATACCCAATATTGTCACTGAATGGGCGCCATGGGATTTAAACATAGGTCAGAGTCCTGGAGGGAAAAAAAACTCCTCTTTGGAAGGTCAGTACTGTTAAAATCCCTCTGACTGATTGGGATGGTTTCAGATAAGTCAATTTGTGAGGGAGGCAGTACAGAAACCCATTACTTGAGCTCACAAACTCTCTGGTGATTTTAGAGAAAGGGCTGATTCAGGTTCAGTGTGTGTTCAAAACTAGAAACTTTCCTTATCCATTTTCCCAGGCAGGACAGATATTTTTCTGGCAACAATATCTTAGCAGACATGGACTCTAAAGAACAAACTTATGTAAGGATTTGAGTAAGCAAGGATGTCATAGCAAAGTTAAAGTAGGCAAGACCCACATTTGAGTGGGGAACAGTGTATCACCTTTGGACAGGAATTAGGTACAAGAATCCCAGTCCTGATAGTTAGCTTGTCAGATTCTTCCTATTTTGTATAGCTCCTTCTGGCTTTTAAACATAATAAGATGTATTTATTCAGAAAGAGTCCATGTTAGAATCCTTATTCTCTTTTCTCTTTAAGCACTTATGCTTACAAAGAAGATATGTGAATATATTTCTATTGTAACCTGAAAAACATTGGGGAAATGGATTAGGAGCTACACCTGCTCCTGGCATTCCTGGCATTTCATCACAGTTTTTATATAGACTCAGTCACCTCTGGCCAGCATCTACCCCAACACTGTAGATTGATGACTTGACAAAACATAATGCAAATTATCTCAGAGCTTTCATTCCAGAGACTCACCTGTGACCAACACTTCAAACTGTGCCTGATTGTGGTATGAGGAGCTTTCAAAGAAACACTGATACTCCCCACCATCTGAAGACTGGATGGAATGGATCCTTAAGGTCACCTGCCCTTTGGTGATATTCTCCTTCAGAAGCTCTGTCCTTCCTTGGTACTCAGACATCTGAGGTGCCATATAACCCTGGGAAGCACCATAACGATGCACCAGACCTGGAGGTTGGTTTCGGTACCATCTCACCTCCATGTTCTGAGCATCCATGATTGGGTGAAGACTGCAGGACAGCATAGCCTCTCCCCCAACTAAGGCAATGACGGGTTCTCTTGGCGCTTTCACATGGAATTGCCCTGGAAGAAATTAAGAAAAGAATGCAATTATTACTAAGATTGTTGAAGGCACAGTTGTGAGCCTCTGAAAGAGAAAATAGACCAGTTCAACTAGCAAAATGAGTCATGTTCAATGAATGATAGCTATAACATAAGGATCTCCAAAAACACTGCTAATATGAGGTCATGAGATCAATGGGCAACAGTAATATGATCATCAAAATTTGTGTTTTGCCACTTGCCTAGGATTTGACTTTAAATTTACACAAATCACTACTTGAAGTCTTTGTAAATTCCATGTGCTATTGGGTATGATTTGCATTTTACAGTGTGGTAATTCAGTCAGTGAACGTTTAATAATTAAGTCATAATTAATGAATTGAGTCAGGGAATAATCATTTACCCCTATTATATACTCCAAGGCACAAACTGAAAATCCTAATGTCAACAACCAAATGTTTTCTTGATTTAAGCCATGTGTTACCCAATATAGTATAACCTATAAAAATGTGAAACCAAATGTGAAACCAAAAAATGATGTCTGCATTATGAACAAAATAGAAGACCATTCACAATCACATCAAAAAGAGTCAAATACCTCGGAATTAACTTAACCAAAGAAGTGAAGGACTTATACAATAGCAACTACAAAACATTATTAATATCTTAGTAATAAAACATAAGAAGATGGAAAGACATTTCATGGTCATGGATGGTAAAAATCAATATAATGAAAATGACTTCTCTACCAAAAGCAATATATAAATGTAATGCTATTTTCATCAAAATGCCACCAATATTATTCAAACAAATTGAAGTAAATATATTGAAATTTATATCAAACCTCAAGTAGCAAAAACAATCCTGAAATAAAAAAGAAGTGAAGGCATCATGTTACCTGACTTTGAACTATACTATATAAAGCAAGAGTACTAAAAATGACATGGTATTTGCAATAAAAATAGATACATGGATACATGGATCAATGGGATAGAACTGAAAGCCCAGAAATAAAATCATGTTCCCATAAATACTTAATTTATGATAAAAAGGCCATACCCATACAATGGGAAAAGGAGAACAACTAGTAAATGATACTTGGAAAATTGGAAGGCAATATGTAAAAGAAAGACGTTGATTCACTCTTCAACCCAATGCATAAAAGTACCAAATGGATGAAATATTTAGATAAGATATGTAACAATAACATATACAGAAGACTACTTTGGTGATATAGTCCATAACATCAGTGATAAAGATGTTTTCGCACTTGATCCAAAAAGCAAATAAATGATGATAATGATATTTTGGAGAGTTGACATTACCATAGGAGTGTCTTTTATTGTTGATAAGGAGCTCCTTCAGACCACAGCTGAGTTTATGCATTTGTGTTGATTCAAGGTGGGGCCTCTGGATTGCTTTGACTCGGTGCTGATCTCAAGAAGAACCAACATGCTATTAAAGGATTTTCTCTAACCCAAAACCTGTGGGAGGCTGGAGCTTTTCAGTCACCAGAGGTCAATGATTTAATATAACATGTATACATACTAAAAAGGAAACTTCCATTTAAAAGTCTGACACACTGAGGCAAAGACAAGTTCCAGGTGGGTGAACATGTCAGTGTGTCCTGAGGTGGGGCATGCAGAGTACACAGGGGGAGTATGGAAGCTCTGCTCCCCACCCCATCTCCTGGTCCTATAAGTGTCTTCCATTTGGCTGTTCCTAAATGATATACTTGATAATAAAACTGTAATCATACTCATAACACTGGGTTCTGTGAGTCATTCAAGATAATATCAAATTTGAAGGGGTTCACTGGAACCCTTGGAATTATGTCAACCAGGCAAAAGTGAAGGTACCATGTGAACCCCATTTATGAATGGGTCTAAAATAGGGACAGTCTTGTGAGACTGAGCTCTTGATTTGTCAGTCTGCACTAACTCTGAGTAGTTCTTGTCAAAATTGAGTTCAATTGTTGGGTACCCAGCTGGTGTCAAGAGAACTGGAAAATTGATTGTTGGATAAAGACAAAATAATGCCCCAGTAACCTCTTAAAACTACAGAAACAAATCTGCCAGTTATGCCTATGAGTTTCAATTTATCATAAAATTGAGCATCACCTTTAACCAAGTAACCTGAAAACCATGAAAAGAAAAATAACAAGAAAGTGAAATGTCCACCTAAAAAGCTCAGAAGGAAGAATTTTACCAAAATTGATTTAATGATTTATCAAAATTAAAAAACTAAAGAAACTGTATTTGTATGCTCTATCACCATTAGAGTTATATAAAGTATGCATATTGTAATTAAGAGTGAGGAAATTTTTACAGATATTTAAAACCTGATGAGTATAATCCTCATATAATCCTTATGAGTAGACAGACATAGGTGTGATCAGAACCTAAATAAACTAAAAAGAAAACAAAAAAAGAAAAAAGAAAAATATTGCAAGTTAATTGCCCCTTGTTGTAGACTATTCAATTCCTAGAAATGGCCTTGAATATCCCAGGACGACCAGAGACAGTAACAGCTGTGGAAGTGCAGGGCATTTCCAGTGATGTTAGGCAGGGGAGTTTTAAGAAGTGATATTGATGCATTTTCCAGTTACAGTCCCTTAACAAGTTACTGTACCAGGAAAGAGTTAGCAAGCAGAAAAGCCTTGGCTACAAGAGCAATAAGACCCCCTTCCAGCTTGCAAGCCACCCTTGCCTTGGCCAAACTTAGCCTGCAGACCAAGGGAAAGTCCCAGATTGGAAATTACTGATAAAACCTGTTAAGGTTTAGCAAGAACTTTAAGTGTGCAGGGCTTGGGAGCTTGGGGTTCTCTTCTGTAAGCAGGCAGGTGGAGATTTACTGCAGGAGACAAGAGGTCTCTACCCCAGAATTTCCAGGATTTACTATGTCTTCTTTATAACCGGTCCTTTAGATAAGCATCAGCAAGTTTATTAACCATTAAAGTGTGTCTTCCCCTATCCTTTGTAATCCCCCTTGTCTGACAGGTTCAACTTCTCTCATTCCAAAGAAAAGGGAGTTAAACAGAAGTTACTGCAGAAAGCAAGCTGGCAGCCACCATCTGCACGTCTCCACCACCCACTACCCCTCCCCTTTGCAGACCCTCGCCCATCTCCTCTTTTTTTTCTTTTTTTTGCCTTTGTATAAATAACCCTGCAGCCTGCCAGAGAGCAGGACGGTGGTCTTCAGACACCAGTCTGCTGTCCTCTTCATTTGTCGACAAATGAAACCCCTTTCCTTTTCCTCAAACTCTGTTTCCTTTTATTGGCTGAGGGAAACTTAGGCCGGCGTTTGGTATCAATATCTGAGTTGAGACTTAGAGCCCATGCCACAGCCCTGAACTGTCCCAGATGATTACCATTATTCATTTGTCATTGCATTCTCTTCTAAGAAATTCCTCACCAAAACCTCAGAGAAGAATCACAGAAACAAGAATATACCGCAATGTCCAGATTCAAGGGAAGGCATTGATGGAATAAAGAGTGAAAATCAACTTAGTGGTTGAGTTCACAGCTACCTGAGCCTGCCGTGGAACCAGGACAGGAAGGAGAGCGTAAGCAACAAGGCAAGTGGAGACATCTGAGAAGACACTCCCTGGGCTCCTCACTCAGGCCGGAGGGAGGCCTCTCTGAGGACTGAGATACCAACCATTTAAAGTTCTCTTAAGAAGAGCTCACCTGGGGCCTCCCCGGTGGTGCAGCGGTTGGGCGCTGCGCTGTGGAGCTATCGGCAGCGCAGGATGGGAGTTCGACGCCCAGCTGTGGTGAGTCCCACATGGCGCGGCAGACCTCTCCTGCTTTGCCTGCTGCTCCCCTCAGCAGTGTACTTCTGATCTGCCTGTTCTGCTCCCTGCTCTGTCTCTGGTGAACCCTCTCGCCGCCCCACGCCTCTGGCCTGTACCCCAGCTTGTATGTAAAAATAAATAAATCTTTAAAAAAAAAAAAAAAAAAAAAAGAAGAGCTCACCTCACTGAAAGAAAAGGGTGGAGCAGTGTTTCGAAGTTCAAAGGTAAAGTTGCCACCTTTAACCAGCCGTCCAAGGCCAGAGCAGCAGCCCCGGGAGCAGGAGGCGCTGATGGCCGTGACAAGGGCTGCGTCCCTGCTCGGGGCTCACTGTTGGAGTCAGACCCTGTCCTCATACAGACTGCCATGGTCACAGACCTGGAGCTGGTTCATTTATATTCACACTCCTCCTGAAACACTGTGAACACGGTTCCTATGCACAAAACTCCTACATACGGGAAAATGAAAGCAGGGAGCAAGTGTACTATGAACAAGCTGACTCAAGTTTTTATGCATTAACAGGCCAAATAAGGAAAGAAGAAAAATACACTTTAAAATGAGTGCAATGGCAAAATAACAAAGAGATATTTCTAGTTGAAACTCAAAAATGTACACCTCTGTATGAATTTTTGAAAGTTATAGGAAAATGTGCCTCAGTAAAACTCTACAGGACATTTGAGAAATACAGAGAATGGGGAATTTGTTTCAGGCTAATGAACAGATAGTGGAGGGTGGGCTCCAGAAATAAAATGAAACTACTGATTTTGAATACATGGCAAAGACGTTGCACAAAGTAGGGTTTAGATGAGACATGAATAAAGGGTATGTATTGAAAACATGCCAGTGAGAAAACTGAAGGTCAGTACCAACTTTGGGGAAAGTAAAGGATAATCTACGACAGGCACACAGTGGGGCAGCACTGCAGGACTAGCAGTGGATGGCACTGGCATATTTGAGGTGATAACGAACACCTGACAGACAGGTGGGAACCCCCACCCGGGTCACCGGGCACCCAGGGACAAGACTGGATCTGCCACAGGTTCTCCTCTTGCCTCTCCTGACTGTGACCCAGAGATATGTGAATGCACAAGTGAAATTCTTGTGCCATTTTAGAATTTCAAATGATGTTTGTTTTTTTGCAGTGGAAATATATCTATTTATCTTACTGCATAACAGAATGCCTTTGATAAAAATCAATATGAATTTTCTCTGTTAAAATGTAATATTTCACTGTTGGCTTTTTCGTTTAAATTCATTATTTCATATTTATTTCTATCAATCTGTTGTCCAGCATATACATGCATTCTCTGTTAGATCATTTTCGCGTCAACCCTATATAAATATAAAGTTCCCCATTAAAAACTGCTAGTTAATTTGAAGAGTTCAAGCATACATATCAAACAGAACAGCATTTGTTAGCCCAAAAGCATTCAGTCACTCTAGCCCAGGATCAGTCAGTTGTGTGGGTGCAACAGGACCCTGCGATCCCAGACTTTCTGACTCCAGGTTCTGATAATAATGGGAAACACCGAACTTTTCTTTTCTAGGCTCAGTTTTAGAAAGCATTTGTAAAACTGAACAGAATCCTTAAGAATAACTTAAGATGTCACTTTTAAATTTCTACAGTTTATATATTGGTTTTTTGTGATTGTATTGTTTTATCCTCACAAATCAGGGATAAAATAAAAAATGAGAAAGAGACTCAGCTAGGAAGAGAAAGAAGGACAGGCTAAAATGAGGTCCAGTTTTAAGGTCTTCAGATCTAGGAACTAGAAAAAGGTCCGGAGCTAGGAATATTTCTTGGGCTATATTGACCTCTAAGTCAGGCTCCAGTGTATAGAAAAGCAGTTGTTCCTCCTCCCCACTCACCTGTGCTTGGCCAGGGCAGCAGGGCTGACAGCAGGAGGGTCCCGATCACCTTGCACAAGGGCTGCATCCCAGCTGGGGGCGCAGTGTTGGAGAGTCAGAATCTTTCCTCCCCTGGACTGCCGTGGTCACTGCCCTGGGGTCACCTCACTTACACTCACACTCTTCCTAAAACACCGTGAACACGATTCCCAAACACAAAACTGCCTCATGAGAACACCTGATGGGAAAGTGAAAGCAGGAAGTAAATGGACTCTGAGCAAAATGACTCAATCTTTCATGCATTGAAAGGTAGAATAAAGACGGCGTAGGCATGTTGCCACCTCTCCTCTTCACAGACTTGTCCAGTCAGTTAGAACCCAAGTGGTGTGCGCTGTGAGGAGGCGCTGAGAGAAACCCTGGCTGCACTGAGCGGGGAGAAATGCCTGCCCAGGGACAAGCTCTGTGCTGCTGAGGAGTCCTTGGAGATGGAGGAGGGTCTAGAGGGAGGCAGATGAGGGAAAGAGCCTTCAACGCAGCCGGCCTGACAGACACTCACAGAGGCGATGAGGACCAGCTGGAAGATGCAGGAGGAGTTAACTTCACTGTTTCCGGAACTGCAGGAAGACAGAGAAACACTCCAGGAAATAAGAGGGGAGATCCCAGAGATGCTGAGAAACCTCATGCTTGTGGGGGGGGGGGCTGTGGGCATCACCTCATGTGAGGAGTTTTACAACCTGCCAGCAGGCCCAGAGCTCAGTGCTGAGGGCCCTTTCCGTTTTGGGTTTGGGCTCCCCCTTCCACTCAAGTCTCCCCAGCTACCTGGCTGCCCCTCCCACTTGACCTCCGCCTGAGATGCCCGTGGAAGCAGGGGAGCCCCCTCCTTGGGGTGCTTTCACGTGCTCACAGGGCAGGCAGCTTCTCCAAGGTTGATGATGCCCAATCTAAAGGGTGTGGACTTCCTGACAGCAGGAAATGTGGGTCTGTCCTCCTCAAAGGAGGTTTGCATTTCTCTATTTAGCAGGGAAAGATAAACTGTAATAGAGACTTACCTGTTACTCATACCGGGTTAACATCTTACCTCATTTCCAATGACTGTAAATATAATTTAGGTGGTAATCTTATTCTAATTAAATATTGTATTATAATTTGATAATAAATGTAGTTTATTAATAAAGGATTTTATTAATAAAGCAAGGCTTTATTAAAGCAAGGCTTCTCAGCATCTCTGTGATCTCCCCTCGTTTCCTGAAGTCGTTTTTGTGAACAACAATATTTTTATTCTACAGTTAAATTCCTAGCAGGCATAAATCATAATTCAAAGCATCTGGTTTTATTTATGTGTGTGTTCATTGAAAACAAAGAAGATAACAGACTTTATTTGAGATGGAGGGAAATAATATGTTTAGAAATTTACATCACTTGACATTCTGCTCTAATATAATAGTGACTAAATATTTTAAAAAATAAAGTTGATGAATCCATGGAAATTGTTTCCTTCCACTGTGGGAACCCTGCGCAGGAGCTTTCTGAGCAAGACGAAGTCCCATTGGGCAGTTTGGGGGAAATTCCTCATGGCTGCCCCTCATCTCTCTCTCACTCACCAGCTAATACTGCTCAGTGGAAGGTGCTGAGAGAATCTCAGGAACTTGTCCCACGTCATTAGGGGGTGGTCCCCATGATAGCATCTTCTGACACCAATGATGTCCCCTCAGGCAATGAACAGACTTGATTTTTCTATGGGAAACACACCTGACACTTATTAATGGGGGTGGGAAGTCACAGGAGGTGACAGAGGCTTCATCCTGAGAGGCAGGTTCTTCACACTGTTTCTCCTAATCATTTGCCGGTTTGCACAGTGAGAGGAAAGTATGAGCAGAGGGAGCTGCTCTGAGCTGAGGGAGGCTGGCCTGCACGTTGGTTCCAGAAGCTGCTGTGACTTCTGCGTCTGTCTATGTGGTAAAGATGTGACAGCAACTAAACATCTGCTCGGTAAGTACTGTGTGTTTTTAAAAGAAGAAAAGATAAAAATTAATTATTTGCCTTGTGTGCAATATTAAAATAGGGTAGTCACTCAACATTTCTCCCTACCCGGTCCCTTTCCCCCAATCAGGAAACCAAGTCTGGAAACTGAAATGGGTTTGAGGGTCTGAGTTTTGTTCATGCTATGAGGTATCTGCTTCATCATGTAATCAATAACCCTGCTTTATTTCTTCCATGGGCATCTCAGGCGGAGGTCAAGTGGGAGGGGCAGCCAGATAGCTAGGGAGACTTGAGTGGAAGGGGGAGCACAGACCCAAAACGGAAAGGGCCCTCAGCACTGAGCTCTGGGCCTGCTGGCAGGTTGTAAAACTCCTCACATGAGGTGATGCCCACAGCCCCCCACAGCATGAGGTTTCTCAGCATCTCTACGATCTCCCCTCTTATTTCCTGGAGTGTTTCTCTCTTCCTACAGTTCCGGAACCAGTGACGTTAACTCCGCCTGCATCTTCCAGCTGGTCCTCATCGCCTCTGTGAGTGTCTGTCAGGCCGGCTGCGTTGAAGGCTCTTTCCCTCATCTGCCTCCCTCTAGACCCTCCTCCATCTCCGAGGACTCCTCAGCAGCACAGAGCTTGTCCCTGGGCAGGCATTTCTCCCCGCTCAGTGCAGCCAGGGTTTCTCTCAGCGCCTCCTTACAGCGCACACCACTTGGGTTCTAACTGACTGGACAAGTCTGACTGTGAAGAGGAGAGGCGGCAACATGCCTACGCCGTCTCCCGCCGGAGCCCGTAGGCTGTGAGTCCTGGACACGGGACATGGGGTGGCGGTCCCTCTGCCACTTCATGCTGCTTCCCAGGAATCCAGCCAAAGCCAAGCTCCACAGAGAACTGGGGCCCCTTCATGGCACCCACTCCAAACAGGACTCTGGGCGGTCACTGTGGATGCGCAGCCACAACAAAGGCTGGGTAGAGGGACAGGAAGACACCAGGAGCACAGGTTCTCCATGATCTGGGCAGACGGGTCAAAAGGAAAGGAGTCCTTAGTGGCTTTTTAGGCTTTTAATGGTCTCTTGTAGAGAGGCAACCAGGTACCCTGCAGGCAATGGAGCCAGGGGGCAGAAGGCTGGCAGGCCTCCCAGCCCCGGGGAAATCTTCACTCTCCCGGGCTCTCAGGATTTCTTGTGATCTCTCTGCTGCGCCCAGAATGGTCCTCTGCTCTACGCTCTGCTCTCTGCTACTGCCTCTGCTTCGCCTTCCGCTTCTATATATAAGCCCAGTCTCTGGCTCAGGTGTGCCTACTCACGCAGGCCCCGCCATCAGGCATGCATGTAGGCCTGCAGAGGTCTATCCTTGATGGGAGGGCAGAAAAACCTGATGACTCTTTCATTTACCCTACCCTGGGTCACCCCAATATTCCACCTGGAACCCCACCAGCCACTGGCCGACAAGAGGGGGAAGAACTGTGAATAAAACTTGTCTAAATAAGTTTGATGCTTATTCTTCTTTCCCTCTTCCTGTCTTGTATCAATAGAATTAAAATAGCATTAAATTTGTCGGTTTCATTTTAAGTATATAACCTCACAAATGTTTAAAACTTAATACCCATCTATAGTGTCCAACAACTCTGTCAATGTAGGATTCATATTCATTATAGAGAAAATAACTTCCTGTAAAATTTCAATAGCACCCCACACCATGTAATCTTTGTCTTAAAAATTATGTCTTATTATCAAGGAAAAGTTTGACTGGTGGTTGAGTTTCATGAAAATGATATAAACCACAATGTACTTTGATATCTTTCTCTTTCATTCAAAAGATTCATCAGTCTTTATGGCTGCATTTCACACTTGGACCTTATCTCCTTGAAATGCTCCCACCACCTATTTTCCACTTGAATACACTGTACTATTTTTTTGTTTGTTGTTGGTTTGTGTATTTTTCTGACCTCACCGGCCCTTACTTCTCTGCCTCTGCTGATTTCCATTTTTCTTCCAAACCTTTCAGCATTAGTTTTGACCCAGAACTTAATTCTCGGACCCCTTTTTCTCCCTCAGAAACTAATCCCTCCATGACTTACCCGGTCCTGTAGATGTAAAAATGACCCAGACTGTCCTGTTGTCAGAGGAGCCCCTGAAACCAACATGGGTTTGAAAATGGAGCAATCTTTGGCGCTCCTATGGACACCAACCAGGTTCCAGCTTGCACCAGTGCCAAAGGGGCCCCTCAAGTTTAGTTCTGAAGCCCAACCTCAGTATAGGTCAGGTTGGACACACTGGTGCAGTTCAACCAGCACCAGTCAAATAGCTGGGATTGTAAACCTACCATCTCATTGGAGTACCCATAGGTGCCAATCAACTAAAAAAGCCCAATCACATTCAAAAGGCAGGCACCTGAAAGCGTATGTAAGTCAGGCTCCAGCCAGCTTAGAGTGACTCAGTCAGATTTGTCTGGATCCCTTCTAGGAAAACCTTCATAGAACTGTAACAAGGGTCCCTCTCCTCTAGTACCCTCCCTTCACAGACGTGACCTCTGATTCTGCCTCTGACATCACCTGCTGAATGACACCATTTGCCCTGTGCTAGATGTTTCTAAAAGAGCTGCTTGCTCTTGGCTTTATGCCCAGCATCTGTAAGAGCTGAAACACTGCTCCCTGCCTCTGACTCTTCTGACAGCACCCCCTGGTGCTGTTGCCTTTGGTGCTGACAGTCTAGTGTATAATGCTGCCCAGCGTGGTCTTTGGATTGCTGTTGCCAACTGCTATGGTGCCACCTATGGTGACCTTCACTGAGACAATGGCAGAAACCTTTGAGGCCTTCAACCTTCAAGACCTTTGACCCTTGAGACCTTCATGTCTGATCTCTGCTTCAAACAGCACCCTGACCATTACTACTGCCTTTGGTGCTGCCTCTAATTTTCCTTTCTCCCAAGTTCCCTTTCTCTCTTGTCCCTTTGCAAATAAAACCTGTTGTTGAACCATGAGCCTCAGTCATGTCCCACAATTGCAGTTACAGGCCACCGATGAGAACCCACAAACCACAACATTTTACATCCTCACATTTGCAGGTTTCTCTGACCTCCGAGTATTTATCCTTTCCAATCCTCCCCCACAGTCCAGAGTCACATTTTCATTGGCAGTTCTAAGTTCCAGAACAAAGGAGGCTTCCCCATGATTCTCGCCCTAGATTTCCCCTTTTTCATAACAGATGCTCCCTCCTGACAGTGTTCACCCTTAGCTTGGAGGTCTTTCTTGATTCTGTCCTCTTTCCAACCCACTTCCTCTCCATCAGCAAAGCCTCCACCCCCTAATGGGGCAGTGAAAAGGAAACCAGGACTATTGCACCAGAATTCAGCCCCTCATACCCAAGTCCATAAGACAGTCAGAGCCTTTTGTTGGGGTTCCCTCAGCAGTGAGAGGATCCCACATCTGCCCTGATCCACCTGACCATCAACAGGTGTGCTATCCCATGGGGAAACTGAAAGGAGTGGGCCCTTCCTCTATTTACACTCTTACCTGAGACATCACAAGACTGAGCTCTCACTTTGACTTGTGCTAATCACCTGCTCAGATGCAGAGAGCCCAGCTCATCTCCTGACACCTCAACTTAACCTTCTCCTTTCAGTCAAAGAGGATAGTCTGCTTTAGGGGCTCATGTGACTAGATTAGGTCCTCCCAGGTCATATCACCCCAAGGGACAACTGAGTAGTAGTAACCTTAATTGCACCTGCAAATCCCCTTTGCAATGTGAGATGATGGATTCATAGGACCGGCGCCGGGGCAGACATTATGGCAACAAACCTCTGCCTGTTGCCCACTGTCCACTGAGCCATCCATGTACTGGCTGTGGGGCCATCAGCCACTCCTTAACCTAAGCCCCAGGCCTCATGTGACATGGGGACATTAACATTTGTCACAGGCCAAGATGAATGGGAGAAACGAGAAAAGACCCCTGAGCAGTGCAAGGTTTACTGGTGTGGCCAGCAGCCTGCTGCAGGGGATACAGGGCCCTGGTAGGCAGCTCCTCCACTGATGCCCAAAAGGACTGTGGCCCCCTCCAAATGCTGAGACAACCAGGCACCAAATTATGCCTGGAACTCTCTGTAGCATATGGTAATTTACGGGCCATGATTCTATACAATTTTACTAAATGCTTTGCTGTACACACACTGACACATTCACATCTGCATTTCCTGGACAGCTCTTCTTTTCAGATCGTATAGAGCGAGCTCAGCCTGTATTAGATGTGGCAATTTAACAACTGTCCTGATGCAATTATTTAAGTCCAGGCTGCATGTTGATGATCATCCAATGTGAGTCTTCCTGCCCAGCTAGGGTCTTTCTCTAGCAACGTCCTTGTAGAGCATATGGACATGCACTGGTCAAATACACACACGTTGCTGACATTCATAGGTTTTCACACATGCTTTGCCATAAAGGGAGCACTGATTTGTATTGAAATAGTAAGTCTGTATATTACCCATGGTGTGACCAACACTGGAAACTGTTCATCTTCACAGTTGTTTCCCATGGTTAAATAGTTGTTGCCAGATAGGTTACCAAGAGGCCAAGAAATA
Source organism: Scalopus aquaticus (assembly GCA_004024925.1). Lineage (NCBI taxonomy): Eukaryota > Metazoa > Chordata > Mammalia > Eulipotyphla > Talpidae > Scalopus > Scalopus aquaticus. Next base: position 36,508 of record PVIJ01003266.1, read on the forward strand.
TATATTGCCTTTTCCTGGTTAGTAATGTCTCTTCATTATGCATTTAGAAAAACAGAAACCATACTAGTTAGTCTAACAGAGCTTAAGACATATGGAATCAAGCTAGTGGTATTGGAGATCCAGAAATGTGCACAGGAGCCCTGAGGTAACACAGAACAGGTAGGCACCAGGCACCACCCACAAGGCTGCAGGACCAAAGGGCAAAGGCTGGGGTGCTCAGAACATGTGGACATAAGCCAGGTGTTGGGGACTGGACTTCTGAGGAGGGGCCACCACTTGGCATTACTGATATCACTGGGACTAGTAGGAAAATTAGACACAAAGCAAATTTGCAGATTAGAATATATATATTTTGATGTATTCGAACTCAGCAGTACATAGCACTGAAAAACAAACTATTGCACGAAATAAGAATGAATTTCACAGTCTTGAGGGAATAAACTAGAAATGTAAAAGTACCAAGGAGGGTTTGCATCAACTGGAGGCTCAGAAAAGGGCAGAAGCAAACTGTGCTGGTAGGAAATGCAGGTGTGGCTGCCTGGGACAGGTGCTCATTAACAGCAGAGAGGGAGCCTTTCCCTTTCTCTTAAGTCCCTTATTATCTGCACCCTGTTCCAGCTTGGATTCTTCTGTTTGCTTCTGAGCTCTTTGCACTCACCAATATCTCAGCCACAATAGCAAATAGCATAGGTGGAGACAGACATTGTTGCCTCTTAGCTAATTTTAGTGGGATTTCTTCTGTTTGTTTTGTCCTCTCTGTGCATAAAGAGAAATATGCCTGATCTTATTCAAATGGGTCTGTCCGTTCCTATTGTTAACAAGGGCTAACAATTAAGAGGGCACCGATTCCAGGGTTCCCTCTAAGGGGGAGCCAAGACACAGGGCACAGTGGATCTGGCTCTGAAGAAACCATGACAAGAAAGAAAGAAAAAAACCTGCTATCTTTGTGAAAAACAGCATGTTGGAAATGTTGTCTCTACACAAATTTAACTTCAAAGAATCTCAACTCCAGAAGATGTGACATTGTAAAAACTCCCAGTTCCCAGAAGATATGTCTCTAAATATGTAGCATAAATTTTAACTATTCTCTCTGTTTTCCTCAATACACAGACAACACCAGAATGACACATTAATGGGATCCTTCCTCAATTTTCTTTTAGAAATCCTTGAAATGTTTTATGTTATGAACTGTACACCATCCTCACTGACCAGCTCAGAATTTGGGCAGCTTCCCTAGTGTTATCTGGAGGCTGTTCCTGGGCTCCAGTCTTCTGTTTTAATTCTTTATAAATTCACTTTTACTTGCCTCAGTTTATTTAAACCAACATTACTTAATCTGGAATCTTAGTCTAGAGTCTTTAAGAATACACTTATACTTGTCTCAAGTAACACTAGAGATGTTGTTTTATTTTGTGTGTTATTGTGTGTTGCCAACATTGAATGAAGAGATTGGTTACTGGGGCATTACCAACTGTTGTAAGTAGTCTAAACACACTTTGATCATTTCTTTTTCTAAATATCGTTCTCTTGGACAGTAAGTATATTTGTTAAAGCAGAATTTAGTAAATAGAATGCAGAATTATGCAATAATGCAATGTAACAGGAAAAGATATTAAGATTGATAATATTACTAAGATACTCATTGTGTGTTATTATTATACTATTCATTGGACCTTCCATAAAATCCCTTTTTAAGATAAGTTTTGTTATTTTTCCTATGAGGTTTGAATAAAATAGTCAAGTCTCTGACACGCATTGCTGAGACAGGAAAGTCTGAGTGCTAATAAGAACCAAAGATCTGATGTGTTCATTAGGGTGTGTGGACTTGCTTCCGGGTCTGAAGTTACCTAATAGGCCAAATGCACAAAAACTAAAGTCATAGAATGCCAGGGGTTTGCTCCTTCACTGTCTGCAGAGAGCAACACCATCGAGTGACTGGTGCTTTGCTGCCCTCTGCTGGCCCATGTTGGAATCCCTTGTTAAGGCTTCAGGGGAACATTTTAATGGACGTTTCCCCTGAAACACAAAACAAGCTAAAATTAAATAAATAAAAATATGAAGTGCCTGATGTGTGACTTAGTCAAATACATAAAGAGCAGGAAATATTCTGACCCCAAAGAAGATATAGATTTACAATGCTCTACCCTTTAATCACTGTAAAGCCATCAAAACCTTATAAAAATTCACTCAGAATTTAAGATTCAGTTTATTAATAACCCCTTTTGTGGAAGTGACCCTTGTTGAGTCACACCTCAAGTGTAACCTGAAATTCTGCCTCATACACAGGACAAGGAGAGACAGAAGAAAAATACAGGCCACTCTGGATTGGTAGTGACAGATTTCATAACCAAGGGAATTCCGTAGAGGCTTTGTCAGGGGCGCCTGCCGGACAGGTGATTTCTGCACCTGCCTCCCTGATCTCAAAAGTTTATATGGAGGTTTAACCCGGGTTTAATCATGTGCACCATCCTGATGGTCTTAACAATACATTTCATCTCAGGCACTCACCCTTGGTCATCTAGAAGGCAAGTGACACACACATACCCCAGGGGCTGGGGGAAGGGGAGAAGTCCCCAATTTCCAACTTCCCAGGTGCAGCTCCTGTGGGAGCAGGTGGTTGTGATCTTTTGATTGCCTTCCCCACCGGCTTCCCGGGGCCATTTCTAAGCACACAGCCTCAGCTGCAAGTCCAAATGGAGTAATTCTCTACAAAAGACAACACGTGACACATACAAACATGACTCAAGCTGACAAAGTCTTCATGTTCCCAGTGCTTTGTACTTGATCTTCACCATGGAGACACCAGAATTTTCACTGCTAGAACCAGGGAGCTTTCACCTGGTTCAGGATAAAGCACACACAGGGGAACACCACACACACACAAACCCACCCACCCCCCCACACACACACCCCACTCACACTCACAGAGAACAGTGTTTTCTATCCCAGGTGGCCCCAGCTCCCCCTGGACTCACTCATGGTTCAGAGTTGTTTCCCCCTGAGCAAACACAAGGGCATGGACTCCGAGGCCCCTCTCAGCCCCTTCTCTCTGCAGCGCCTACTCCTGCACCAGCACCTCGCGGTCAGCAGATAGAAACACCAGTGTGGAGCAAACCCAAAGTTTAGTTAAAGAGAAGCTTAATAAAGAGACTATTTTGAACCAAACTGAGGACCCAGTGTGGAGACCAGTGTTAGATTTCTGTGAATGACCGGTCCCTGCTGCCCTCAGTCTACATAGGTACATACACAAAAAATAATAAGCAATTTTTTTTTCTACAAATGAAATGAAACAGCCAGTTAATGTCAATATTGTCAGTTAACACAGGTGTTTGGTTTCTAGCAAGCTTAGCTCATGCTACAGGAGAAGCATGTTCCCACCGCAGCGCTCAACCGCTGCGCCACCAGGGAGGCCCTGTGTGAATATTTTTATGAGCTAAAACTATTGACTCTGGAGACTTTGGACTTCTTTGGGGGGCTGACTTTTTTAATCCACATATCTCCTCCTCCTTCTGAAGAGGGTGCCGGGTTCCTCAAGGGTCCACCCCCAGAGCCCACTGGCGTCAGAGAAGGGGTGGAAGCTTCTCTCAGCCCCAAGCAGGCACGGGGTTGGCTAATCACCTCTGAGAAGGGCCCTTAATCTGACTCAGAAATAAAGTATAACTCTCAGAAGCAGCATGTGCCTACAGTCAGTTCAATATATTTTTCAATATTTCGTTGTGCGTGTTATGAAAATACAGTGTGAGTCTTTTATCATAACCATGCACATTTGACTTCCTGCTACCAAGCCTGCACTTTACTTCAATGCACTCTCCCAAATACACACACCCCGTTTTGCATAATAATTACACACAGGACTTCAAAAATAGCTGTTTATATTTTACAAGCATACATACCCACCTGGAGGACAGTCTATCCAGGTGAGGGATGGGGGCCTATGGGTTATTTGCTTTGGGGGCTGAGTTTCCCCCCTCCCCAGGATAGATCCTTTCAGGAGACAGTTCTGTGAAATGTAATCAGTGGTAGCAGGGACAGCTAAAGGTTTGTTTGAAGCAGGGTATTGAGTCCAAGGGTCCTCTTTGGTGCAAACTCTGACAGTAAAGAGGAAATAATTCTGTGCCCAGAAAGGCAGACATGGAGCCAAGATACAGAGGTTGTTGAAGGAAAAGTCATCATCTGTCCATTAAAAATGACTGTGACATCTGTCATTTTTTATCTCCTTCTCTCTGCCTCTCTGTCTCTGTCTGATGAGCTGTCTGTCTGCATTTCTACCTTCTTCTCTATCTACATAGCTGCTACCTTTCTGTCTTTATGTCTCTACATCTATCTACCTATCACTCAGTTTATATATTTGTCTCCCTGCCTGGTTTTCTGTCTGCATATTTATCTACCTGTGGTATGTCATTCTCTGTCTTTCTGACTATTCACATTTGTCTGTCTACCTTCTGTCTTTCTGACCTTCTCTCTTTCTGTTTATCTGACTGTCTCTTGGTTTGTCTTTCAATCTTTCTGTCAACTGGTCTATTTGTCCATCTTTCTGTCTGCCAGTCTTTGTAGTATCCGTTTGTCTGTCTCACCTATCAAGGTGAGTCTATCTTCATATCTGTCTACTTGTGTAATAGTCTGTCCAACTCTGTCTCTGTGCTCTGTTTTTCCTACAATACGTGTATCTGTCTATTTGTCTATCCCTCTCCTTGTCTGTGTATCTGTCTGTATAATTACTCGAGTCTTGGTCTACCTATTTGTATCTCTACTTGCAGGTCCTGCAGTGTGTGTGTGTCTGTCTGCCCTCGTATCTCTTAGTATCTGTCTGTCTCTCTGTACAACCACGTATATCTACCAATATGTCTCCATTTATGGGACAGTCTGTTTTGTATCAGTCACTTCTCTCTCTCGGCTTTTCCATCTGTATTTCTTTATATTTTCTTTATCTGCTTATCTACTCTCCCTCCCAGTCTCCCTCTCTCTTTCCATAGATCTAGCTACCTGTCTCTCTACCTAACTACACAACTCTCCATCTGTCTTCCATCTGTCCATTTGCCTCTTTTTCTATATATCTGCTTGTCTTTATGTCACTCTGCCTTTCTACCTTATATGTCTGGCTCTGTCCCTGTTCGCTCCACATAAACAGATAGTTCTAGCTTCCCAGTTTGCTCTACCTAAGTCCCTCTCTCTCTAAGTCTCCTCCCTCTTTTCCTCCTTCCCTCCCTCCCCCTCTCCTCTGTCTGTCTGATCCTATGTAGTATTTTTTTATTTCTACCTGTCTATTTTACTGTCCATGTGTCTGTCTCTACAGTTGCCTGTTCATCTTCATGTGTCTCTCCACTCATGTTCATGCCTGTCTATGTATTGTCCGTTTGTCTTTCTCACTGTCTCTCAGTTAATGTGATAGGATGTCGTCTTCATTATAGCTCTTTGATCATCTATGAGGATGAATATTTCAATCTGTCACTTTATCTGTGTCTGCCTGTTTTTCTGTAGCTGTCTATCTACTATCTAATTATGTATATCTTTTTTCTCTCCATTTGTGTGTGTATATAATCTGTCTATGTTTTGTCTCTACCTGATTTTCAATTGTGAAAGAAAATCAACAAGTTTGGGCAAAGGGAAAATAAGCTGTAGAAGCTAAATCATCAGGTCAAAGAGATCCAGTGCAGGAAGGTGCCCTGGGGTCAGCCCTGCCCTGTTGCTGTCACGCAGCAGGAATCTACCAAACCTGCTGGTAAGAGTCTGGAGCCCCTACCTGGGGCATCCTACAGTGTCCAACCTAAACAGGCGACTCCTTATAGATACTCAGCCCTTAAAGTTCTTGCCTTCCTCACACATACGTTGCATGTGTTTCAGAGATGATGATCCCCTGAGTTTAAGCAGGCCTCATTCTGTCGGGAAATCATGTGCCCATGAAAACAGATGCCTTGTTTCCCAATTCTGCTTCCCTCCTTTTTCCCTGAAAATAACTACACCTGTCCCAACATTATATAAGCTGAGTCTGATCTCAGGGTGGGCAGGTGGGGTTGGGAAAGAAAGCAGCTGGCTGACCACTTTCCCACCAGAAAGTTCTCTTCCATGTTAATCCTCCATTTTTACTCTGAAAATAATTTTTTTGCATTCCTCCACACAAAGTGATTCTTTTTAAGTCCTTAGTGTCTGTGTGAGTATCTGTTTTGTGCCTATATGTGTACCAGGCTCCCCAACTGTCTTGTTGCTTGAATATCACTTTGCGTAACATGGTATAAGGTGACTTTGAGAACAGGTGCCCAGCTCCACCACTCTGTCCTTGGAGACACACCCCCGGGCAGGTCCCTCCAGCCAGGCCCAATGCCTCCCGCTCCATGGTGCCCCACTGTAACTCAGGATGTCCATGTGTTAGTGTGTGGTACATGGTGGGGCGCTGTGGATTGGGCAGGAGCCATAGTTGGCACCCTCTTATGTCCCTTTATGAAGGAGCCCTGCAGTTGTGTCAGCTGCAAATGACTCTCCTCCTGGGTCCATAGAAGCCACGCGCCCAGAAATGGCTGAGAGGCTGTGCCTCCCCACATCCCAGGAGTGTCCACAGAGAGGACTGACTGCTGAGGGTGGGGGAGCCCAGCCACCCACAGGCGCACAGCCCCTCAGTGCTCTTCGCACTGAGACCCCAGGATCAGGCTCCTCAGCTCCCCTCCTGCTCCTGCAGCTTCCCTGTCCTTGTCTCTGCCAAACCTCCCCCAGTGAATCAGCTGCATGAGAACCCCTGTGCATGTTCTGTTCTGGGAACTCACACTGTGACACCTGAGTGACCTCTGTCACCCTGAAATTCCTCCAGTGGCAGAAGCTTGGCCTGTCTTGCTTCCCACCATGCCAATACCTGCAACACAATAGTGGTACATAAATACTTGAAGGAATGAATCGAGTTCTCATTTCTCATATGGGGAAACAGAGTAGACAGTCATAAACACTCAAAGGGCAGAGGCCAGAATTCAGCCACAAGATCCTAGTCCAGCCTTGGGTAAGGAGAGCGTCCTCCTGTGTTTTCTCAACAGCATCGAAAAGGAAGAGGGTTGGGGTCCCAGAGCCTTCAATGGGCTCCAATCCCCTGCAACAAAGCCTCCCACTCCTCTCTGGTGCCAGGTCTATTTTAGCTGTTCCTGGGCTAGTCTGCTCTCCCTTCAGCATGGTTGGTGGCCAGGGTGTGTCCAAGGTGGGTCAGTGGCAAGGACAAGTGAGGGCGTCAGGTAGCTGAAAGCTGCAAACACCTCTCTGGGTGGAAGCCCACAGGACGTGCCCCCCCCCCACCACCTACCCTTCGATCCATCAGACAAATCCACGCAGAGCTGGCACTGCACTCCTCACTGGGTACCCAGCAGTGAGTGAAGATGACAATCCTGACACAGGGCCAGAGAAAACCTAGACTGGGAGAAGGAGGCAGCGCTGAGGGGAGAGTTTTCCAGGCAGAGGGAAAGGCATGTGCAAGTGTCCTGGACTAGGGAGAAAACAGTGACCTGAGCACTAGAGGGAAGCAAGGGTACATGAGGCAGAGGGAAGAGGATGGGCTGGGTTAGATGGAACAGGACTTGAGAAGTTGGAGGAGCATTGGGGTTTTCAGTGTGGTAGGGAGCCAGGGAGGTTACACGCCAGGCTCTTGTTTTAAGACCACGCTGGTGCTGGGTGGAGAATGGGCTTCATCGGATGGGGCTGTCCTCTGAGATCTGCACTGCTCCCAGGAGGTGAACGGACAGCAAAATCTCAGCCCTGACACTAAAGCCCATTACTGACTCCCTCTGGAGTCATGGACCCTCCTCTGCAGGAGGTGGGTGTTTGGAAGGATAAACTGGGACTGAGTTCGGGGCAGGTCCCTTCAGTCTGTCCCTCCACTGTTCAAAACTCCAGCTCAAACTCTGGACACTGGAAGGTAGAAGAGTCCCTGGGTGGGTGGTGGCATCTGAATGACATATTTATTAGAGGTCCCAGGACAGCTGGGGACTCAGACCCTGCTCAGAGCACTCAGAGCGTCAAGTGTCAACTGGGGCCAGGTCATGAGCATAGCAGGGGAACTAAAAAGAGGGGGGCATTCCTGTCTGTGCTCCAGGAACTTGGTGCTTCTTGCTTGAGGTATAGGGGGGAAGCCACAGCCCTCTGGCTCCAGTCAGCTTATATTCTGGTACTGGGGTTCCAGGGAGGGCTCCTGAGTCAGGAAAGAGGAGGGTTCCCAGATCAAGCCAACTCCCTACATGACCCTCCCTCCAGATCAATCCAAGGGAACATCCTCCGAGAAGCCTCCCTTACATCTCTGCTCCTTCGCAGGCTGTCATCCTGTCATCTGGAATCATCTGGATCTCACAGCCTGAGGGTCCATGGAGGCCATCGCTGATGCAGAACTTGTGGAACGTTTGGACGAAGGAAGGACTTCTCTCCTCTGCCAGAGTCACAGAGGCCCTTGATAGAGAGGAAAGCCTCCTTTCCGCCAATGCAGGTCTTCCTCTGCCCTCTGTCCTGGCAAGCCCCAGCCTCAGTTCAGACTGCAGTAGGAGTCCACACCTGACTCTCCTGTCTGCCCTTTTCCTGGGGCCTCCCCACCATGAGTCCCAGGAGGGAGCGCTTGTCTCCTCCACCTGCGTATGGCGATGCCGCCTGACCTTTGCAGGAGGAAGGGAAGGTGGGATAATGTGAGCCCGGGGAGGACAGTGCTATTCCCTAAATCACGCAGCTGGTGTGACATCCAGTGTCCAGGACGGTCCCGCACACTCAGGGGTTGTGGCGAGGGGGTGTGCAGTCACATGGGAGAGAGGGCAGGTGTGCTGGCTGGAGGCTGTGTTCTGTCCCCCCTCCCTGAGCTGCTGCCATGCCCCCCACCTTCCATGGCCCCAGCACACAGGGGGCGGAGGGGCAGAGACCACCAGTGTGCACGGGAGCCACAGCACTCTCAAACACATCTCCACAAAGCGGCACTCAAAGAGATCAAAATGCATTTAATGTGGTCTAGTCTCATGGCCTATGTCTTCAGATATCACTATGTATTGAAAATAACATGAAAATTCTCCAGTTTCGCCATTTAAAATAGATTAGACATTCTATGACCGCACACAGGGCAGACACCCCTGTGTAGGAGCTCCCCTCCCACCAGGGCCCCTGCCCCCACAGGACCCGTGGGGAGGCAGGGACATGGTGGCACAGCACCAGCAGGGCATGGGGGTGGGGTGGGGGCACTGTGCTGAGTGGCACGCGTAGGCATGCGCTCGCACACATCACCCCTCTGACATTCATGTGCACACACCAGCGACCCACACACACACGCACACACTGTACTGCCTCCAGCCCTGCTCACTGAGCTGCACACAAACGCACCCCAGCCACACAGCAAACATAGAAACCCCCCTACACACAATCTACATACAAACACTCACCTCTGGATGTGGCATGCTCACGTGCACGTGGATAACCTCACCCAGGGACACAGAAGCCTCACCTTGGCACACACTCCAGGCATGACCACCGGACATAAGCAGGTAGAGATCAGTGGGACTATGGGGTTCAGCTGTGCCGATGTCCAGCACCCCGACCATCCTGACTGGTGTGTGCCTGGCCTGGTAAACATGTAACCCAACGCCCTTATAGAAAACACACACAACACACCTATGGGTAAATGGACATATAACTACACGTGTGCATACACACACACCTACATGCAAATACAGAATCAGCGCAGATTCACATACAAGTGGAGAGCATGTGCACACATCCGCAAAACTCCCCCCGTCCAATGGGTGACACACTGTGCACCTATGTCACACCTGCATGTTTCTCTCGCACACAAGTAAGACAACTCACATATGAATCCACACACTTGGGCACACACAGAGCCAGTGCAGCCATCACCTGCTGGAGGTGCTGGGAGAAGAGGAATTGCACCCCCAGGTGGGTCCCAGGTGGAGGGAGCCTGGCACCTAGGGCCTCTTCCTTGGCCAACTCTCACCTCTGCACCACAGGCTCAGGCTGGCAGGAAACCGCTCAAGGGTTGGGCTGCCCTAGAGGGCAAGGGCAGGAGCAGGCAGAAATGCTCACCTGCATAGCAGACCACACACAAAGGACAAAGTACACACGAGTGCACACACTCCCCACCTGCCACATGCCACATGCACACACATGCACACACTCTCTGCTCCCCTGTGCTCAGCACGCTCTCTGCTCCCTACACACAACAGCACACATGCGGCACACAAGTCCCTGCAAGCACCTGTCCCGGGGCAGTGCTATCCTCATTCTACACACACAGAGTTCCTCCCATCCGCCCTCTCGTGCACTAAAGGGGAGACTATTTTGGTCATTAGCAAAAGCAATAAATAAATAAATAAATAAATAAATAAATAAAATAAAATAAACACAGGGGAGAAAAAAGAGGGCAGAAGAGTTTGAAAACGCAGCATCTGCCTTGGAAGAGGTGAAAGGCCATTCAAGGCTGCTTTCCTGCAGGGTCTGTCCAGCAAGAACCTGGTAGGGGGACCAGGTCACCCAGATGGCCAGGGCCTCGGGCTGTGGGGCCCTTGGGTTCTCCTCTGGGGAGGAGTGTGTAAATGGCAGGCCCACTCGGCCCTGAAGGTCCTAAAAGGCCCTGGAAGGCCGCAGGGCAGAGCAGAGCACCAGCCCCTAGACCGGGCCCCACGTGATGGGGCCTCCTTGTCCCTCCCTGGCTCAGCCTGAGGGTACAGGGGTCCAGGTTGGAGGGGGTGGGTGGATAAGCGTTCCCACAGGGACTCCACACACTCCCACCCTCAGAGCTAAGGTTGAGAAAGCCAGCAGGCGAGGCCAGGAAGGAGCTGAGATTCCCTCCCCAGCAGGCCCCACAATGAGAGAGCTATGTCCACCTGCTTCAGGCTTAAGCTTCTCACCAGACACTGGGGTGGGGCCTGCGGCCTAGGCAGGGTGCCCAGAGTCAGCCTCCTTCAGGGCTGGGCCTGGGTGTCTCTGGGTGGGAATGTGAGCCGATGCTCAGATCCTGTGGTCCCTGACCTCAGAGCCCAATTCTAACTGCTGTAGGGATCAGAAGAGGGGGGCAGAGGCAGAAGCCCCCACCCAGGCTCCCTTCTCTCCCTGCTTCCCTCATCCACCCATGAGTTTACATCACCTTACATTCCACCCCAGTTTCCCCCACTTGGGCCAGAGTCTCCGAAGTCTCCTGACTGTGAACTATCTTGGAGGCACAAGTTAGAGCGCCTTGGATGGACAGGCTCCGGCCCTTTCACTACTGACTTCCTGACTGGCCTGGTCCCCAGGAAGGACAGTGCTGTCAGCAGGCCTGGAAAGGGTCTGGGCTCTATCCTGGGGCCCCACCAGCTGTCTCCTCTGGCAAGAACAAGACCTTGTAGGGCAGCTCCTGATCCAGTGATGAACAAGGGGCCCCAGGCCTCTTTCTGACCAGAGAGCCGGCATGAGTGACACTCCCTGCCATCTCAGCTGACAACTCCACACCTTTCCTAGAACGTTACTCTGCCCTTCAGCAGCAGGACACCCCTGCACTCACCTGTGCTGCCCAGGTGCAGGGGTCTGCCAATTCAGCGATCTCTACAGAGGGGCTGGCATGGCCTTCCGGGTAAGTTTGGAGGCAGCAAGGAAGACCAACCAGGCAAGTCCCATAAAACAGAAACAACTAGCGCCAAGCCCCGGGGTCTCTAAGGCACGACTCACACTCAGCCCTGTAGGGACGGGGCCGATCCGCTTCCTCACAGCCTGAGAGCTTGGGCCCCCTTCCAGGAGCCATCACTCCCACATTTCCCAACTGGCCCTCACTGTGGAAGGGGTGGAGGCCAGAAAAGGAGAATCCAGGTGGTGGGGGGAGAGTGGACCCCCCACTGCAGGTCCCGATTTGGCCCTGAGACACATCTCTAAAATACAAAGTCAAATTCAAAAAGCTCAAATTAGTTTTTCCCCAGCCCCTGCCCCTACCCCAATGACACTGAAAACTTTTATTATGGTCAATTAACATGGTCTTGGTTTTACTATCACAAACAGAATCTAATTCGCCCTGTGAGCACACAAAACCGTGGGGAGCTCTGGGCTCACCCTGGGGCCACACCAGCTGGCATGGGCCACCAGCCAGCTTCGAGTGGAGGGTTCCATCTCAGAACCTTCTGGAGCCTCCATGCAACTGCTTGTGTCCTGACAGACCAATGAAATTCTAATACCCCCCCATGAATTAAAAAATTTTTCAATCACATATTATTATTATTTTTTGTAAACAGTCTTACTCAAGCTAAGGTTGAGAAAGCCGAAACCAGGTGTTTCTTCCCAAGTTAAAAACCAGCGAGACGCACTGCAACCTGCTGGCCTTTGCCTCCAGAGCCTGGCAGCGCCAGAGCCATTTCTGGACAGACAGCAGATAGGTAGGCAGACGCCCCTGGCTCCTGTGGCTCGGCTCCAGGAGGCTGCCCCCCCGCCCTGTGCTCTCTGGCCTCTCAGGCAAGGACGACCGGCTCCAGCCATCCACTCTCCTGATAGCCCTCTGAGGCCACTGTGAAGAAACATAAAACATCTAAAATGCTACTGAGTCTGCACCTGGGGTGCCTGGCCCATTCTGCTCGAACCCGGCCTTCTCGGCGCGCCAGGCGTCTCCCCTGCCAGGCATCTCCCCGGCAGGGCGGATGCTGCACCTCGGCCTAGGGTGGCTCAGATCTCTGACTCCCTTCTGTAGGGCCGCTGCTCCAGGGCACTGCTGCTGGCCTGGGGTCTGTCAAAGTCATGCCTGGCCTGGGGGCTGCGGCCGTCCTGGTCTCCGTCCACCTCGTCCTCCTCGTCACGACTCAGGAAGGCAAGCTCATTCTCATAGCAGAAGGAGTTGGCGCTAGGCAGCAGGAACTTGTTCTCCACCAGGTCCTTGGCGCTGCAACGGGGCGTGGAGGGCACCTCGTAGGTCTTGTGGAAGTGTGAGTAGTCGATTTTGTACTGATTCTTCTCCTCGAAGAGCACAGGCTCAAAGCGGTGGCCCCACAAGATCTCGTTGGCCAGGTAGGAGCTCCGGGCCTGCGTGGTCATAGCCGTGGCCTCCACCATGCCCTCCAAGATGACCACGATCTCGAAGTCGTCCGTCTCCAAGTCTTGCCGGCTGATGCCGAACAGCGGGCTGGCCTCATCGATCTCGTGCAGGATGGTGATGGGTGACACCAGAAAGATGCGGTCCAGGCCCTTGTCAAAGCCGACATCAATGTCGATCTGGTCCAGCGGGATGTACTCACCCTCCTCTGTGACCCTGGGCTTGATGAGCTGGGCCCGAACGTGGGCCTCCACGATGTGACTCTTGCGCAGGTTGCCCACACGCCACATGAGACAGAGCTTGCCGTCACGCAGCGCCACCACGGCATTGTGGCTGAACAGCAGCGTCTGCGCCCGCTTCTTGGGCCGGGCCATCTTAGCCATGATTGCCCCGATCATGAAGGAGTCGATGATGCAGCCCACGATGGACTGCGCCACCACCATGAAGACAGCCACCGGGCACTCCTCCGTCACGCACCGCAGCCCGTAGCCGATGGTGGTCTGTGTCTCGATGGAGAACAGGAAGGCTGCCATGAAGCCGTGCACCTGCATCACGCAGGGGGTGCGGTCGTGGCCCTCCGCTGGCTCGAGGTCTCCGTGGGCCACCGCGATGACCCAGAAGATGACGCCAAAAAGCAGCCAAGAGGCAAGGAAGGCCAGGGAGAAGATGAGCAGCATGTAGCGCCAGCGGATGTCCACGCAGGTGGTGAACATGTCGGCCAGGTAGCGCTGCGACTTCTCGTCCATGTTGGCGAACTCAATGTTGCACTGGCCGTTCTTCTTGACAAAGCGGTTTCGGCACCTGCGCCGAGTATGCACCTTGCCGTTGCCAAAGCCGTTGGCACCTGACATGGTGACCAGGTGCAGCCCGTCCTCCTCTGATGACACGATGCTGTAGGGGTTGGCCCGGCCGGCTGCGGTCATCCCGGGGGCGGGGAGGCCCTGGCTCGCCCCCGGGCCAGCTCCAGGCAGGGCCGCTCCTGCAACAGAGAGGTGAGAAGGGCTGGGTGGTGGCGGTCACACTGGCTACACCTCTGTCCCCTCCCCAGGACCCTTGGACCAGACATGACTGGGGGACATCGCAATTAAATTTACTCACCCTAAGCCAGGTCCTCATCAGCCTTGTCAGCTTAGAAAATTGCCACTTTGCCCTCCCCAGAGCTCCAGCCAAAATTCTGGATTCATACTCAATTTCTCTTACTCCCCCACCTAAAGTTCTGCCTTCAAAATATGTTTAGGATCCCATCTTGCTCCCACCTTTACAGCCCGAGTCCCCAACACTGCCCATCTGGACTGTCGTGGCAGTCACCTCACAAGCCCCACTCCCCACACAGCCCCAGTCCCCTCGGCAGCCATGGGGGCCTGGCTGTCCATTCTCTACTCACAGAGTGCCCACAGGGTTGCAGGGCCAGCACTAGAGAACAGAGTCTGGGACCCTCAAGTCTCACCCCTCAGCCTCCCCCCAGCTCACCCAGCTGCAACCTCCACTGGTCCTCAAACCTGAATTTAACTCTCCCTCAAGCTTCTGCTGCTGCCTCACTTCCTTTAGGCCTGACCTACAGTGGCCACAGGAGTCTCCAGAGATTCCCGCCCAGTCACTCCACAATGCTGACCTCTGACCCAGTGCTAGGACATGGGGTGGCATGTGATCGTCATGTCCACTGCCAGGTCCCAGAGCACCGGACATTTGCTATCTTGTTCACTGGTGTCTCACCTCCGGGGTCCGGAACAGCATTTGGCCCTGAAGATCCTCAACTGGCATGACACCCCACTCCTGATGCTGACACTCCTTCCCAAACACTATGTCCATGGCCTCCCTATCACCAGCATTGGCCACGAGGGGGATGTGAGTTGTCACCCAAGGGGGGTCACTTGCTGGCCAACCTGAGTCCCAGGACCTCCCCAACCTTTGCCTTCAAGCCTCTAAGCCAGAGCCAGTGGGGAGCAGTAGGAAGTATCACCATCCTCAGCCTACCCCGGGGGCACCTGGCTGGCCTGCTATACACATACTCAGGCATGCCAAGTGTCCCAAGGCATACCCCAAGGCACCACACCCACGGCCAGGCCAAGCCCTCTGTCACAGTCTGAGACACAAATGCAGCCCCTGGACACACGTGCCAGCAGCTGCTCATTCTTGCTGTCCCCAGGGCCAGCCTGACAGTGCCAGGTTGAGGCATCTGCAGGTTGGGAGCCGTGGTCCAGCCTGGCTCTGTGGGTACTGCAGCCATCTGGTCATCAGAATTGGGGCTGTGGATGCGCAGAACCACAGCCTTCTCAGGGAGACTGGGCTGGGAGGAAGGGGAGACTGCCAGGCGCCCTGGGCAGGGTGTTTAGTAGGAGTTGGGCAGGTTCCTCCCCACTCAGTCACACTGAGGTCAGAGCTAGACAAGCTCAGGGCTCTTGAGCACCTGCACCTGAAAGACACTGAAACCCCACAGGAGAAGGTGCCAGAGCAGCTGGGCCAGGGCTGAGCGCCCACAGTGGCTAGGCATCCACCGTGGCCTGGGCTGGGAGCTGTCCCCACTCTGAGACGCCTCAGCGCTCTCTGGTGGCTTTTTACCGTCAAGACCTGAGGCTGGAAACCTGGCAGTGGCAACGCTGGGATTCAGCCCTTATCTGTGTGACCAGGGACAGTGAGAGCCTGCATGGGGGTATGGCTCTGATCTCTGTTTCAAATACCTAGGAGAGAGACAAGGGTAAAGCCCATCTGACCAGGCAGGCTGCAAACTTCCTCGGGTCTGGAGGGGCTAAGGGCCCCCCGAGCTGTCAGGTGTAAAGTACTTACAACTCTTAATGCCTAAGAGAGGCAGCTTGTCAAACCACAGGAGAGCAGCCAGATATGTTAGCCCAGGCTCTTAGGTTATCCTCTCAACCGCCCGAGCAGGCAGCCTGCCGTTGTCACTTTTACTCCCAGTGGAGGTTCAGCCTCAGTGACTTCCTCAAAGTCATACAACCAGTAAACAGGAGAGGGGACATGCAAACTGCTTCTACCTAAGGCACGGCTGCCCACCACCATGGGGGTTCCAGGCTCTGCAGGGACCACCTCTCCACGCGTTGCCATCCTCTCTGCACAGATGACTACCTCACCATGGGTCGGAGGAGCTGAGGCCCAAGGCCGTAATGGTGGATGCTGCTTTTGTCTGGACCAAGAAGCAGGGTATCGGCGGTGGTGGGGACTCCTGGGACTGTGCCAGGAAGGCGGCTCAGTCCCAGATTTCTTGGCCCTCCAGTGGGAGGTGGTCAGGGTCGGGGCACTCAAATGCCTGCGGAAGGCTGCTGGACTGCAGTGGGCAGCTTTGTGAGGCCTGGAGGCCTTCAGGGATGTCCAGCGGGTCATGGCTGCTCCAGCTCGTGCTCTGGGCAGCTCAGGGCCTGCAGGGGACACAATTGTGAGACTCAAAGGCCAGGAAAGCCCTCCTCCCCCCATAATCTTGTGCACTGATCCTAGCAGCCTCCCACCTGGCCAGCTCCAGGGTTACTTGGCCTTGGCACAGGACCCACCCAGGGGTGTCACACAGTTGTGGGAATCCCCTCCTCTGTTGATATGCCTCCTAAAATCAGCCCTTGTCTGTGTGACCAGGTGGAGTCAGAGCCTCAGTGTGGGAAAGAGTGACTTCTGCTCCAAACACCCGAAGAGTCTGCCTGATCAGGCAGGTTACAAACCCCTCCTAGGGTCTTGGGGGCTCCTGGGTTCCAAAGTCAACAGCCACAAAATCAAAAGGCCTGCTCATGCTCTGCTTCCCCATTTCTCAGAGCTGGAAATTGAGACTCAGAACCAAGTCACTGAGAAACGAAGGAACAGGGATCGTATCAGAGTCCCGAGTATGGTCCTGGCCTCAGTCTCTCCTGTCCCCACTGTGCTGAGTGCAAGTGCACACAGTGAGCTCGGAATAGAAGCAAAATGAGAGAATTTGTTCTGGTGGAAGAGGCCATAGCAAGCAAGGAGGCAGGCTTGCTCCCCATTATATAGATGGGGGAAATTGAGGCTGACTCACCCCAGGTCACAAAGCAATTCATGGGCCAGGATGAAGTCAAGACAACAGTTAGGACCAGAATGGCCAGGTTGGCCAGCAGAGGTCCTGGGCATTGCTAAGAAGAGAATGGGAAAGAGGCACTGGAGTAACTAGCTGAGCGAGAAAAGGCTACTTCACCCCAAGAGAAGCCAGCCCAGCAGGCTAAGTACAGGCAAGGGAGAGCACAGACCCAGAAACCTCTGAGAGGTGGTGAAGTTGTCCCAAACCCTGCTGGCCTGAAGTCCACTTCCCATCGGCACAGCACCTGCAGACACAGCCTCCCGTCATCCAGTGTGGTCAAAGCACTGGCCAGGGCCTGGACTGGGAGCTTTTAGAGGCAGATGCCACATGACCTGAGGGTGGGGCCCAAGAGTCACCAGGAGGTGCCTCCGGATGGAGCAAGACACCCCATGCCCAGTCTCCTGAGGCTCTGGGCACCTCAGGTTTCGGTGACATCCGGGAGGAGACCAGGGCAAGGCCTGGACCTACATTCTTAGCTACTGAGGAAGTGCTGACTAGAGGGGCCGATGGAGGGGGCTGAGAGGGGAGCGGCTTGAAGTCCTCCTCCCTCAGAGGCCTTTCAGCTGGGCAGGAACCCTTTAGAAGTATGAGCATATTAATCAATATTTATTGAGCACTTACAACTGCCAAGCACTGTTAAAAGCTCCAATTAACTCAATTAATCCCTTCAACACTGAGTATTATCCCATTTTCCGGATGAGCAAATGAAACCTCAGACAAATTGAGTCACTTACTCAGAGTCACACAGGCTTTATGGAGTATGCTCCCAGTCTGGAGGGTGGGGGCAAAATCAGCCCCGTATCTCTCATAGGCCCCAAGGCCAGACTGTGGGTAGGACAATCTTCCAGGCTCAATCCTGAAGGCCCTTTGAATCCCATGTGGTGATAAAACATACAAGAATCTCACCCAAATACACAAGAATCAACACCCAAGAATCTCAGCACTCAGAAGCAGAGGTAAGAACTGTATGCACACCCTTGTTTCATGGCCATTCAGCCCCTGCTGGGTCATGGCACTCAATACCTTCAGATCAAGTCCTACAATTAGAAGACTCCTAAGAAATCACTTAATATAGGGACAGTGAGTGGCCTGTGTGCACCTCCATCTCTATGTCCATGGAGTGATGTCCAGACATCACTAATCCATCCACTTCTGCCTGTTGCCATGGTAGACATTACTAATCCATCCACCTCTGCCTATGTCTCAGCTCCATCAAAGAAATTTTCCTCTCTGCATTCAAGGGGCCTCAGTAACTTTCTAATCTCATCACTATCCATCAGATGTAGCATTAGAGTTTGAAAAATGTAATCTTTAATTTTCAGATAGGGAGATAAACTCCAAGAGCATCTCCCTTCCTCAGTCACATAAGAAGTGAGAGGCAGGCCAGCACCCCACAGAAAGGCAGGGCAGTCTAGCACTAACAGGTAAAGCTGGACAGAAGAAGATGGTTGCATAGCCAGGGCCAGTGAGGAGGCCAAGGCTGGCTCAGGAAGAGTCAAGAGTTGGGATGGAGGAGAGATGGGAGGGCTCGGAGAGAGAATGATACTGTCCTCACAATCTGCGGAGAAGGTGACACTCCCTCATTCCTGGCCACCTTTTTAGGCCAAATTTCCTCCCCTTTACAGATACTCAGTGGTTAGGACACAGTGCACACCCACAGCCTGCAAGCATTTGAGGTCAATGCATTGCTAGTCACATTGTAGACCTGAGGAGAGAATCAGTAACAATATTCAGTATGTGCTAGGGAGGAGAGCAGTCAGTGTTACAGCTGACCGCAGGCAGATCCTCCCATTTTAGGGCTCGCCTGCCCAATTTCCAACCACCTCTTCTAATCATTTTGCCTGAGAGAGCTCTCTGGCCACAGGAGCTGTCTGTACACCCAGAGCGGCTTTCACACAATAAGTGGAGGGCAGCTTCCTGCCCTCAACAGAACACTCTGGGGAACCCCTCATACTGGCACTTGGCTCCTCAACTGGATCAAGTTCCAGTCACCTCCCTGCAATGAATTTATCCATAACTCACCCCATACTGATTCCTTCCCTTCCTGCTCTCACTTCCTCACACCTCTCCAGTACTCACTGGAATCACCCCCTACAACTATAAGAACCTCTGTCTCCTGGGCCCTCCTCACAGGTCTCTGGCAGCCCCTCCACAGATCCCCCCGATCCCACCCCTCCCCTTCTGGATGTCTCACAGCACCATGCAGCCTATATGGCTCCTCCAGAACGTCCTGCTCCTCGTCCAGGCTACACCTGTCTGGACACAGCAGCAGGCTCCTAATGGGTTTCCCCATAGCAACTCTCAACCCATATGGTCCAACCTCCAAATCACAGCAAGGGAGAATGCTGGAAATCTCCCCTTCTGTAGTGAATCAGCCAAGCCTTTTGGGATTCTCCAGCACTGAACTTCTCCTGTAAAGTTTAGAAGCTACTTTCCACCTTGTGTGAGAGTTAACCTTGCTGAGGAGCCATCTCTGGTCAACCTCAGAGACCCAGAGACGTTATACCCTAGCACAGAGGGGTATCCAGGAAATACTCACTGAGCCGATGAAAGGATGAGGGAATAAGCAGCTGAAGAGAAGGGTAGATGAGAAGATGGACCAGTGAACGAGGAGACAGATATAAGCACAGGTGGGTGGTGAAGCATATGGATGGATAAAGGGGCTGAAAGATGGGTGGGTGGATGGATGGGGGGTGGCCATACAGATGGGCTTGGTGGATGGATTAATGAATGGGTGAAGAGATAGATAACTGGTTCGGTGGAAGGGAGGAGGGAGCGAGGGTGGGTAGGAAGAAGGGAAGGAGGAATAGGTGGGTGGATGACAGGTGAACGGAGAGATGTGGGGAACAAGTGAGTGGATAACAGATGAAAGAGAGGTGGGAGGAGAGTGGGAGTAGATGGATAGGTGGTGGGTGGGCTGAGTGAATGACTAGACAGATCAGTGCACATCAGTGACCTTAGTCTCACCTCTTGAATCCTATCTTCTAAGTAACAGTGCTGAGCAGACAAGCGGCTGTCTTCAAGGCTGCATTAGCAGAGGCTGCCATTTCCCAGGTAACAGTTGGAAAGGAACTAGTCACCGGAAGACCCTAAAATTGACAGAGCAAAGCTGAGTCACTATAGATGGTGTCCTTCTCCTGGAGTGGGGGAGGGCTCAAAGGCCAGAAACTTCCATATGAACCCCATTTCTACTCACTTCCCCCAGAGCCCCAACGGAGGTGTAGAGGGCCCCCAGCTCCCAACTCTGATCCCCGCCCCCCACCTTCACAGCAGGTGAGTGTGTCTAGAACAATCTTTGAGAATGAGAGAAGGGCAGAGTAGGATGGAGACCCAGAGAAAACAACAGCTGAAAATATCAAGGGTAAATGTATGCCAGAACTGTCATGGGGGTTTTACAGACATCAATTCATGTGTCTCACAACCACCCCTCAAGGTTCCTATTCCAGAGAGGCGGGTATTGTGGTAATTCTCCTAAGGCCACAGAGGAACTCAGGCCCCCAGCCTAGTCTGTGCTCCTAGCCACCACCTATGCAGTCTCCCCAGTGCCAACCACTAACCACAGAAGCCAGATGTAGATGGATGGGTGGATGGATGGATGGATGGATAGGCAGATAGGTGGGTAGGTGGAAGGAGTCAGTGGGTGGATGGATAGAACAATGGATGGATGTTGGAGAGATGGGTGTGTGCATGGTGGATAGATAGATGGATGAGTGGGTGGGTGGATGGCTGACTACATGAGTGGATGCAATCCGTAATTTGTCAGAAACTTGCCTTGGGCACGTGCACACACACACGTGCACACACACTCACACATACACATACTCCGTGACCCCAGCAATCCCCAAACCTCAATTTTCCCATCTGTCAACAGGGTCCCCTACTTTACTCCAGCATGTTGTGAGGATCAGGGGATTATGTGATGGGAAGGGGAAGCTGACTGGAGTTGCCCTTCTCCCCTCCCCCACCTCCCGAAACCCTGCCCTTTCATGGCAGAGGCTGGTTATAATCCATTGTTGCACTGGATTTTCTGGCTTGGATTAAGACAACTCTTGGTGAGTCACCTCCACAATATGAACCTCCTGGGGCAGGCAACAGTGGTAATTGTCGGTTCTGGGTTTAGAGGTACACAGACCTGGTTTCAAGTCCCAGCTCTGCTACTCACAAGCTGTGTGACCTGGGGTGAGTCACTTCCCCTCTCTTCTGGCTCTGTAAGAGGATGGCCTGGCTGGTCCCTCTTCACCCTCCAGGCTCTCACCTCAAGATTCCCCTTGAGTCTTGCCACTTCCCATCCTTCTTCCTGTTCCCTGAGCAGCTGCCATGGCCCTGCAGTTTTCCCCTCTTAGCCCTTCCCCTCTCAAAGCTGATGGGGAAAAAGACTCTCAGACCCACATCACACCCTGGGACTCTCCATGGCAGGGACTTGTGCCATCTCTGACCGTGCCCTCACCCTTAAGTGGGCCCACATGCCTGCTCCCGGCTGGGCCCACACGCTCTGCTCCTGGCTTCTGGTACTCCCACCTGCACAGCCCACCAGACAGATGGGAAAAGTGAGACTGAGAGAGGGTAAGTCACTTGCCCCTGGTCACCTACAGCCGGAACTCTGAGCAGAGGAGGTGGGCTGTTGCCGCAGGGCAAGAGGAAGCCAAAGAAGGTTGGGAGTAAGCGATGAGCGTAAGAAGCACTGAGAGTCTGCCCCTCCTCTCCTCTGGTCATTGGCTGCTCTAACCTCTCTCAACGTCATTCCTGACCCTGTATTTCCCAGAGGGGACTTTCTCCAGACCCACAAGTTCAGTCAAATTTCTTCTCATTTATGAGAAGTAAAATTAGCTCCTTTCTACACAGGGAGAAACTGAGGCTCAGAGCAGTGAAGTGACTTGCCTAATGGAAAAAGCTGCTGAGGGAGTGGCAGCATGGAGACCAGCACCCAGTGCTGTCCAGGGCTCCCTGCCACCTGCAGTGGCCGCAGCAGCCCATGATGTGATCTCAACCCTTCGAAGTTCACTACATGTTTTCCTGGGCTGTGGCCACAGTCCCGGATGGGGAGGCAGGTGTGTAGGAGCAGGGTTTGCCCATGACAGAGGAGAGGGGGCAGCCTGACCCAGACAGGCGAAACTGGCCTACAGTCTCCCAGCAAATGAAGGCAGGGCCTCCCGCTCCTCCACCCAGTGCCAACCTGTCTGCCAGGGCTGGAGCTAAAACCCCAGGAGGGGGGTTGAAAACAGGGCAAGGCACTTCCCCTTCCTGAGGCCTGGCTTCCTCCTCCACACAATGGCTGATGAGTCTGAGGCCTCCCAGCCAAAGTGCCAGTGAAATTCAAGATGGGGAGGGAGGAGTAAGCTGGGCCCAGGGCCTGGCAGAGTGGGGCTCCAGGAGGCACAGCTGTCACCATCATTGACAACAGCCCTCCCGGCTGGGGGGTGGGGCAAGAGCCCAGTGTACCCCACCCTGCATTGGCAGCCTGGCCACCCCCAGCTTACTGTAGGCCCTTCCTTAGGCCTCAGTCTCCTCATTTGCAAAACAGGGTGATCTGTCCACCACAGGAGACTGTCGAGGGGGGAAACAGAGACCCCCGTCCCATTGTCTGCCCCCCCAGGGCCTCCAAGAGGAGTTTTCAGCTCTGAAAACTGGCACAGGTTGATGAGAGCAGAAGTAGGGATTCCCGACAGGAAGGAAAGCTGGCATATCCCTTAATTCCCATGTGCCCAATGTGATGCTCTCTGAGTGCACCCCAACAGGCAGCAAAGCATGCCCATGGGCTCTGCCCAGTCTGGGGGCCACTACCTTACTCCCCTGTGCCTGGGACAGGGCTGGCAGCTGTGTCCAGCAAGGAAGGTCACAGCAAATGCAAATGACCACAACGCCTCAGGCCTTTCATGTTCCATGAGGTGGGGGGAGGGGAAGGGCACAATAACCCCAGGGATGTTGGGAGTGGCAGGGAGGGGTGGACATCCATCCCGTAAGCCCCAAGGTAAAGTCAGGCCAAGAGGTTCTGGCCCCAGGGTGGACAACGGATCACACCAGGCACCAGGAAATGTTTCCGAGAGTATTTTTATCTTGAGAACATCCTTCCACAGGGGGCGGGGGCAGGAGGGAAACAGGGTGTCCTTGGCCCCAGGCCCCTGGGAGCAGCAGAGGACAGAGGCCTCTGGGCGCCTTCCACTAGGGTGGCCATTACAGACACTGCCCCATCCCTGAGCCCTGTTGAGTCCGAGGAGCAGGTGGGACCTAGAAGGTCTTGGGAGTTTAATGGGGCTTCCAGCTCTGCTCCACCTCACTGTGTGACCGAGGGGAACTTGATCCCTTTCTGGGCCTCCCTCTTACAGTCAGTCCTCCATGAGGGCCTGCTCAATGCTGGGCTCAGCTGGGCACCAGAGATATGGAGGTGGACTACGGGGAGCCCTGCTGAGCAGGGGGGACAGTGAGTAAGCCATCAGTCACAGCATGGCTGACTCATCCCTGGGGACCCAGAGATGTCTGACGCAGTTGGGGGGCACAGGGACTTCCTGGAGGGAGCAGTGGGGAGTGGAGAGAACACAGTCTGAGAATGACCTCGGTGCAGGGCGGGGCTCCTTTCCTGGCACGCCCCCCACACCCGGGGCCTGGGCAAGGCTCTTCCCTGTTTCTCTCCACACACAAGGGGGCTGGTCTGTAGCAGTCCTTCAAGCCCTGACATTCCAGGATCCTAAGAAATTTGGGACTTGGGGGTGGGGAGAATGGAGGAACAGAAAGGGCATATCTTGTCACCCTAATATGTAGGAAGGAGAAAATATTCTGACTACCTAACATGTGCAGGAACCAAGGCATTATTATATCAACAGATAAAGAAATGAGGCTCTCACAGGCCCCAGAAGTCATATTAACGAGCTTACACGTGATCCCAAGGGCACTAGGTACCAGAGTTTGAAAGTGGAGTTCTGGGGCAATAAGGCTAGGGTTCAAATCCTGTCTCTGTCCTGCCAGTGTGGCCTTGGGCAAGTCGAATAACCTCTCTGAACCCATTTTCTCACCTGAACAATGGGATTCATCATGGTATCTCTCTCACGGGGACCTAATGGGATTTCAACAGTTACTACACCGAGACTGCCCAACCAGAACTTCCTGGCCCGCACCATCATCACACCTCCAAGCCCTTGACTCACTCCTCAGAGGGTCGCTGTGGGCTGGGGCTGGGCCTCACTCCACAAGGGAAGGAACGAGCAGATGAACAGGATGGGACAGAAGCCCAGAGATGAAGCCAGTGAGCAAAGGCAGTATGGCTTCCATTTTCTTCACTGCTATAGTTTCTCAAGCTTCAACTTAATTCACATGTCAGCCATTTCCTAAGCACTCAAAGTGTGCACAGGAGAGCAAAGACTGAACACATGGCAATAGACAGCAGGGACAAGAAAGACCACAAAAGAAAAGGCCAGAAGATATGCCAACATAAAATTATTTATGCTGCTGTTTATCAAAGCCTATCACAAGCAAAAATAACAAATATGTGTTATAATAGGCGCTGACCGACTTAACATACAGTTCTCATAAATCAACCTGAGAAAAGGACACGGCAGGAATGAGCAGAGGGCTATGTGACCCTCAGTGAGTGATGTCTCAGGAATATCCACACCTCAGAGCCTCAGGGTCGGCTGGCCCTTCCCTGTGGAGTGCCTTGCCCTGTCTTCCAGAACTCGGCGCACATCCTTCAAGCGCAAAGGATGCCTCCTCTATGAAGCCTTCCAAGATCTCCCTGGGTCCCTAATGCTCTTTGCAGAGTCCCCACAAGAAGTTTCTTGGGCCTCTGGAACTGAGTGTCTGGCATCAAATCACAGAATGTTCCAGATGGGGTGGCCCAAACACATTTGACAGAGGAGGAAACAAGGCACAAAGAGGAACATGGCCGTGCCAGAAGTCATCAGGCTGTGAGTCACAGAGCTGGGCCTCGAACCCAGGTGTCCCACCTCTAGAGCCTCTGTGCCCCAGCCACCCCCTCCTGAGTAAGCCCTCCAAGCCCGCCTGGCTCCAGCAGGGAAAAGGCCCCACCTGGAGGCTGCTTTCCTGCCTACCAGGATGGGCCCAAGTTGAGCCTGTCAAGGACCAGTCTTCAGTCCCCTGTGACCCGGACACGCCCTGCTAGGAACACTCGGGCAGTTGTTTTCTTAACTACCTCCCCCCACCCTTCTTTCCCTCATTTGTAACTGTGGCCAACTTCCAGGAAGAGTCTGAAGAGGGCAGTGGGAACCAGGCCTCGGAAAGCCCCTCGCAATTCTGCCCCTGTGACCGAGAGCACCCTGGAGGCCTGCACACAAACGGCAGACAGGGCTGCAGCCCTGTCCCAAGACCACTCCAGCCCCGGCTCTCCACGGGATCTTGCCCTGTCACTTCCCCCTCTAGGCTTCCGTTTCCCCATGTGCCAGATGACAGTCTCCGGGGCCCTGTGCATCTTGTCACAAGGAGAAGGCTGTGGTCAGAGGATGAGGACCCTCCCACCTCCTTCTCCTATTAACCTCTCGCAGCAGGGCTGCCCTGCAGGGACGGGGCCTGACTGTCATCCTCAGAGCCCCCTCTGAGCTCTAGACAGGTCCACAAGGCAGGAAATGTCAGCTTTCTGCAGGCTCGCAGGGGGGCTCCAGACCAAGCTTCAGGGTGCCAGAGATTCCTCCCGTCCCTAATAGGACCCTGTCGGGAGGCATCACAATGCCAGCCTTGAGCATTTCATCCAGACCTGCCAGGTGGGTGGGCTTGAGTGTGCAGCCAGCTCCTCTCACCACAGTAGCCAGGAGACTGAAGCACAGACCACAGCTGGGACCTGTGTTGTCCCCAAGCCCCCAGAAGGACTGCGCAAGGAGACCGGGACCAAAGCCGGCAGGCGTGCAGGGTGGGGTAAGGCCGCGGTGTCCCCGCCACACGGCAGCAGAGTCAGGAAATCCTACCCTGGGACACCAAGGATGGGATCCAGCGCTCTGTGAACTTGAAGGGAGAAAAACCTTTTTCTGTTCAAAATGTACTGTCCCCTCTGTGACGAAGGGAGGCAGCAAAGCCCAGAAGTTCAGCCTCGGTACAGCTGGTGTTAGCACCCCGCTAGGTCTGCAGCGTTATTAAGGAGCAGTGTGTGCTAATTACTGATCACATCTTCTAAAATAATGTGTGACAAGTACTCACATCTCTGGCTTCCTCTGTGGTCCTATGTGGGTTCTCACAGGCTTTTAAAAACATTATTCTGAACAAGCCAACATCAAAGGCATCCACAATGGCCAGGAGGGGAACAAACCTCATCCATGAAGTGCCAGGGTTGCGGGACCATCTCATTCCTTCATTGCTCATTCATTCATGCATTTGTTGGTTCGTTCCCCAAATACATCTTTAAGGAGAACTGATCCTTTCAAGGCCCTGTGCAAAGCACTGTGGGAACAGGGTAGAAAGGTCCTGTCCCCTTGGTGTTCGTTACAGACAGGAGGTGAGACAGACATTTCTCAGAGCAAATGAGGATGATTCAGGCAGCAGGGCCACCTGGAGAAGTGAAGTCCAGACAGCAGGGAGAGAACCAAGGCTGGGGACAGACAGGGGACCCAAGACCGGTTGAATTCTGAGGGAAGGGGGCTCAGCAGTAGAGGAGTGGGAGATAGAATCTGAGTGGGAATAGGTGGGGTGGGCACTTACCATCCCCCAGGTCAAACCTTCCTTGGGAGTCTTTCTTGGCATCCAGACCAGGAACATGAACCTGAGGAATATTCTCGAACATAGGGAACAGCATCACTTTTCCATGCACTACCTCATCTAGTCCTGGGTGAAGTGCAGGTTCCTAACCTGATTCCAAAACAAGGAGACTGAGGCCTAGGGTGGGAAAGAACACCAGCTACAGGGTGATGAGGTCCTTACCCCACAGGCACTTCACACTGGCCTCACCACCATGCACAATTTTTTTACCTCAAGTGGAGCTATTCCCCACTCTGTGCCACAGGCATGCCCAA
This sequence comes from Scalopus aquaticus, assembly GCA_004024925.1. Taxonomy (NCBI): domain Eukaryota; kingdom Metazoa; phylum Chordata; class Mammalia; order Eulipotyphla; family Talpidae; genus Scalopus; species Scalopus aquaticus. The sequence continues at coordinate 63,485 of PVIJ01003266.1, forward strand.
CACAATGATATGGGCTACTTCAGCTCATTCTATCATTCCTTTTGATAGAAGCAAGAGACTAGCACTCAGAGAGGATGAACGCTTTGCCCAGGGTCACTCAGCTGGCCCACAGCAAAACTCGGGTAGGAATCCAGGGCTTTTAGGGCTATGGGAACAGATATCCAAGAGTTGAGCACACACGTCTGGATCTACTATCTCTAGAAGACACCATGTTCTCCCCAATTCTGGCTCAGGATCACCTCCCACAGGAAGCCTTCCCTGACAGCATGGCTCACACCAGCTTCTCCCTCGTGAAGCTCCCTCGTGGTGCTGTGGGACGGCAGGGCTGCTGAGAGCTAAGGGAGAATCGCCTAGTGTCTGACTTTATGTGACTCCAGTGTGTTGTGTAACCTTGAGCCACTGGCACACTCTGAATCTGTGCCCAGGAGGATGTGGCAGGTTTGGGAGTATTTGTCCTAGAAGAGGAGTTGTAATCAGCAGGTCTCTGCTCCTAAGTAGGTGGGGCAGCCAGAGAACACCCCAGGAAAGGTTTTCTATGCCTGGAACTATTTTTCTTTTCCTCACAAGCCTTTATATTCCCTTTGGCTCTTTTTCCCTCCCCTCTTCCTCTTAACCTTGAAAACCTCACTTCATTTATTAGTGTCAACTAGTTTTTATGGTTTTATTTTGTCTAATTGCCTGCTATGTAAATTCCAATATTTGTCTCTGTTATTCTGAATTGCTTTACTACCATAATGCCCTCAAATTCCTTCCATTTTGCTGTAAATGGCAGCTTTTCATCTCTCCTTTTGGCTAAATAATATCCATATGGGCGTATACCAACTTTTCTTGATCCACTCTTCCATCAGTGGGCACTTAGGCTGTTTCCATGCCCTGCTATTGTAAATAGTGCTGCAATAAATATTGTAGCATATGCAGTTTTTTTAAGATGATGGCTTCACGTTCTTTGGATAGAAACGCAGGAGTAAGATTGCTGGGTCATATGGCATTTGCATTTGTAGTTTTTTAAGATAAATCCAGATCACTTTCCATAATGGCTACACCAGTTTACATTCCCACCAATAGAGTAATAGGGTTTCTCTTTCTCCATATCCTCTCCATGGGGGTCTTTTTAATATGTGCCATTCGCAAGGGTGTGAGATGTTCATTCACTGCGGTTTTAACCTACATCTCTCTTATTAGAAATGACGATGAACATTTTCCCATATGTCTATTGGCTTTCTGGAGATCCTCTTCGGTGAACTGTCTATTCCAATCTCTTGCCCATTTATTAGTTGGCTTGTTTGCTTTTTTTATTGTTGAATTATAAGTGTTTTTTATATACCTTGGATATTGTATATCTTGTTGATTGTATAATGTGTAAATATTTTCTCCTATTCAGTAGAATGGCTTCTTAATCTACTTATATTTTCTTTTGCTGTGTAAAAACTTTTTAATTTGAGGTAATCCCAATTGTTTATTTTGGCTTTTTTTTCCCTTGCCAGAGGGGCCGAGCTTCCAAATTATCTTTACCATTGGTGGAACAAGTCATCAATATTTTCTTCTGTATGTTGTTGCAGGTCTTACATAGAAATCTTTAATCTACTTGGAATTTGTGTGTATGCAGTTTGAGAGTGGTCCAGCTTCATTCTTTTCCATGTGGTTACTCAGTTTTCCCAGCAACATTTATCAGAGAGTCTCTTTTTCCCATTGGATGGCTGTGGCTGCTTTATCGTAAATTAAGTATTGATATATACATGGATTTATTTCTGGGCTTTAAATTCTAATCCAACATCTATTTTAAGGCCAATATCACATTGTTCTAATTACTGTTCCTTTATCCACAAAGTCAGGTAACGTGATGCCTCCACTTCTCTCCTGTCCTCTTGGGGTTGCTTTTGCCACACAAGGTCTTTTATGGTTCCATGAAAATTTCAGTATTTTTTGTTCAATCTCTTTGAATATTGTTATTTTGATGGGAACTGCATTCAACTTATACATCACTTTAGGTAGAACAGTTATTTTATTTAAAGATTGATTTACTTATGCATACAAGCTGGGGTACAGACCAGAGGCATGGGGTGGCAAGAGGGTTCACCAGAGACAGAGTGGGGAGCAGAACAGGCAGATCAATGGAAATACACTGCTGAGAGGAGCAGTGGGCGAGGCAGAAGAGGTCTGCCATGCCATGTGGGAATCTCCCCGGCCGGGCATCGAACTCGCGTAGCCACTGCCAACAGCTCCACAGCGCAGCGCTTAACCACTGCGCCACCAGGGAGGCCGGTAGAACAGTTATTTTGACTATATCGATTGTCCTCATGCATGAGCTTTGAATGCCTTTCCATTTCCCTAGGCCATGACCTAACTCTTTAATAATGTCTTGTAGTTCTCACTGTGCAGGCTCTTCACCTCAGGTTAATTCCAAGACATTTGATTTCTTCTGAAGCTACTGTGAATGGAACAATTTTCTTGATTTCTTTTCTCACTCATCATTTTGTTTATAAAAATACAATGAATTTTGTATGTGGATTTTGTAACCTGCCACTTTGCTCTATTCATTCATTGCTCCTGGAAGCGTTTTGGTGGCATCTTTAGGGTTTTCTGTATATCATATCTTATCTGTGACTAGCGATAGTTTCATTCTTTTCCAGTCTGGAATCCTTTTATTTCCTATTGTTGTCTGCTCTAGCCAAAACCACTAATGCTAAATTAAACAGAAGTGGTGACAGCGGGCATCCTTGTCTCGTTGCTGATCTTAAAGGGAATGCCTGGGACTTTGATTTGGCACCTACTACATATGTTTCTTGACAACTCTATGAGACACTGCCTGGGTCTCTTCTTGTCCCCAGAAAAAAAAAAATGGAGTCAGAGAGAGAATTGAACACCTGCCATCCACAACTTCTCAGTGCCTAGGGGGCTGTCCCCTCCTCCAGTAAGGTGGCCTGGAAGGATCATGTTTGCTTACTGATCAGGGCCTTGGAGGATGACCACTGGGGGCATGCTGGGGTGGGGAGGCCATGGATCTCTCCTACACCTGCCCTGCCCAACCTCTAAGGCAAGCATCTTTATGAGTAACCCTCCCCTCGGTTTCCATTGCTGTTAAATGAGCCATATTATCTTGTCCCCCTGGCACAGCTACTGCAGAATTAATGGAATTAGTCAATGGAAAGTGCTTGAATCGAGATTGGGCACACGTGCTCATGTGTGGCATACCCTTGCATGGACAATCTAGGATATGGCTGTGTGTTATTCCAGGAGTGTCAAGGTGTGTGCACATATGGCACCACTCTGCATTTCCCCCAGAAACAAATCTTGATCCAAGGACTTGGGAGCAGGTAGTTTATTTGGGAGGTGGCCCCGGGGAGTGGGATGTGAACCAGCAACTATTTGTTGATGGGGAAGAAGGATTCACCATCCACACACACACACACTCCAGCCCCCTCGTGCCTAGAACACTGGCCTCTGCTATCCAGCTGAGAGCCCTGAACTGCTTGTGGTAGGTGGGCAACTGGAGCTGCAGAAGCCTGGTGTCCCCACAGTTGCCCACCAAGGGAGGAAGGGTGGAATGGGACATGCTAAGCCCCGTGGCTGCACATGCAGGGGGCTCTGGTGGCCAGAGGAGACACCTGGGCAGAGAGGTGTGATGGTGGCCCCAACAGCTCCAGTCTCACACACAAAGGCACACGTGTGTGGCATGTCCCTGCTGTGTGTGCCCCTGCAAGAGCAAGTCAAGCATAAAACCTACTGAGTGCGCTGTGTGCATAGACATGTTATGTCCTCATGGAGACGAGCCTGTGGCTACATTTGTAGGGGAACTGGAAACCCCAGGGTGGGTCTCTGTGCATCTTCTCTTGCACAAGTGTGTGCGTATGTTCAAGCTTTGTGTAGACACACCTGTGTGCAAGACATGACATACACATGTGTCCAGGTGATACGGGCATGTTCACACCATAGTTGCTCACCCAACCCTGGTAGTGGCCATGGGGTGGCAGAGATGGTCTGGTCACCTTGGCAACAGGACAAGAGATGGCTAAGCTGGGACAGGCTTGGTTCAAAAGCAAAAAAAAAAAAAAAAAAATCCAAACCTCTGAATACAAAGAGGTTAGGAAACAAAAAGGAGCTGAAACTGGGAAGGGGCAAGCTCAAAGCTCAAACTTCAGGCTCTGCTCATAGCTCCCCGCCCCCACCTGGTTGAAAATCTGAGGTGTAGGATCCCTTCAGAGGTCTGGGGAGCCACCTCAGCCACCAGAAGGCATCAAGCAGGGATGAAATGAGCCCCACCCAGGCCCCAACTCCACTGGATGAGGGAAGGATCTGCTCCTGTATTCACAGAGTCCCAGAAGAGGGCGCCCCAGACACCAGGCATTTTGCAAACCAGAGAACCAGGGGGACTCTGGGCCTTGCCTGCACAGAAGCCACCCTCTCTGGACAATTAACCCACTAATTGCACACGCTGTCCCATGACCAGTGCATTAGCCCAGATCACGCGATGATTTATTCAGGAGCTCCTATCTCCTCTTCTCAACAGCCAAATCTTTAGCCTCACTGCCTGAGCCGGGCAGGGAGGAAGGGCCCCGACCTACAGACGCTTCTCTATCCTTGCTCGAAAACACTGCATGCTATTTATATTTCATCAGACAGAGTGCACGGGGATGAAACCGCCAGTGATCCACTCCCTGCAGGCAACTGGGAGCTGAAACCCCCACTCAGACGGCATCTGCAAAGTAGACTCTGGCTTTCAGGTACAAGAAGCCTGAGGTGTCTCACCCTGTTTCACAGCCACCCTTGCTTGAGAGTCAGTGGTGGTCCCTCCACTCACATCGCAGGGCCTTTGACAACCTCACTGTGTTCTGAGAAAACTCTACCGGGAAGAGTCTGCTGTTATCCCCATTTGACAGATGAGAAAATTGAGCCTCAGACTTACCCAAGGTCACACAGACTAAAAGAGGCAGAGCTGGGGGAAAAACTCACAACTGACCCCAGAGACTGTGCCTTTACTCCATTCTGTGAGTCCCAGTGAGATGTTTACTTTTATGATCCCTGTTTTACAGATGAGGAAACAGGCCCAGAGAGGTCAGGTGACTTTCCCAGGGTCACACAGTCAGGGATATGCTTGACCTACAACGGGCTCCTTTGGTGCACTGGGTGACCCTCTACACTAGAGCCTCCAAAATGCTTGTCTGTGCCCAGGGAACAGCCCTGCGAGGATGAGAACGGCACAGTACAGTCAGTCCACACTGCTGTCTGAAGCCACAGCCACATAGGGTCCCATCACCTAATGGGATGGCCTGCTGCAATGCGCGGCTCCACCTCCCAGATACCAAGGGGAGGCCTAGTATGGCCAGCTCTGGGAGCTCCAAGGACCCAGCTGACCGCACGGTGGTAAGTGTGAAGACCTTAAATCACAGGGCTGGCCTCTCATCTCTCACAGAAAAGAGGGGTCTTCATCTGGTCAGATAGGCTTTGCCATGTCAATACTGGGCTGGGGAACCCCTATCCACCTCCAGGGCATCCCATAATCTCTGGCTTCTCTTGAGACCCCTGGGAAATGAGCTGGCTAGAACTCCGACTCCTGCCAGTTAGGGCGGCCTTCCTGAGGCCTCAAAGCCCTCATTGTCAGATAGGCACTTCAAGGACTGTCCCTTCAAGGACTGGGGCAGGCATGCGGGGACCTGGTGGCCAGCACAGGGCCTGCCTGCAGCAATCGCCAGAAAGGGGTCACTGTGGTTGGCACAATTTGCAAAGCACAAGGCAGCCTTAATACAGAACTGGACGGGTTTGCAGTGGGAGGCTCTGGGTTCGAATCCCAGCTCTGTAACTGCCTGATTATGTATCTCAAGCACCCAGCTGCCCCTCCCTAAACCTCAGTTTCCCTGCCTATTGGCTGACAATGTCACTCCTTCCTCATGGGGCTGTGGGGGACAAAGCCAGTCAGGTGTGTCCCTCACTCAAGTCCAGCCGCAGGAAGCACTTAAGAGCCAAGCAGCTCCTCATGTGAGTCCTGACTCCGAGGCAAGTTTATTCCCAGCTCTCAGGCACCTAAGTGACCCCTGCCTGTGCCTGAGAGCCAGGAACCAAGAGCAGCCGCTATGCCAGGCCCCAGGAACAGCAGGGCTGCGGCTCAGCTGGGGAGTGGGGGCTGGGCCAGAATGGGGTAGTGCCTGGGCCACGCAGCAGGGTCCAGGGGCCAGATGGATCCTAGAAACAGATGACCCCCCCACCCCCGGCAACTAGCCCTGTCTCAGCAAAGTTAGAACACACTTTCCCTCTCATGGAACCAGTGCACACGTCTGGCTGAGCACTGACCCCATTCAAATCACAGTTCTGCCTCAGCTGTGGTGAGACCTTAGACAGGGCACTCTACCTCTTTGGGCCTTACTTTACCCATCTGTAACACGTGGGTACTGAGATGTGATTGTCGTAAGAATTAATACACTCCCAGGTGCCCTTTTTCTGTGGCCCCAGCAGAACCTGAAAGGAGTTTCTGGAAAGAAAATGAACCAGCACTTTTTGACTATACCCATCTCTGCACCTTTGCCCAGGTTACTCCTGCCCAAAAGACTCAGTACCTGGAGCTAACCTCTGGCTTGTCCTTCAGGCCCCCAGGCTGGGTTTGGGGCCTCCCTGATTCTCTGTGGCCCCTGAGTTTCTTTTTGTCACAGTCCTGACCACAGCAGTTTCACCCATATCCTCACATGCCCAGCCTCAAATTGAGCAAGGCCCAAATCATCCCTGGAGTCACCCAGCGCAGGACCAGGCACAGGGCGAGTACTGAGTCTGCGCGCAGGACAACAATCTACAATGAGCGATCGTGCTTATTGGGCATGTACCTTATGCCAGACACTGGGCCCAAGCACTTTGCCTGCCTCTCTCCTAAGCCTTACAAGAGACCCATAAAACAGAGGCCGTGGGACGTGGCCTGGCAACAATGGGGACTTCATATGGCTGCAGCCTGACTGGGGACTCCCCACTGCTCCAGGGAGAGGGGCAGTGGGAGAGGCCAGCCCAGTGACCAGCCATGCTCCTCAGCAGCGCTCCCTATCTCCCCACTTGGGGAAGCCACATCTGCCAGTCACCAGTGCTCACTGTAATGTCCAATAGCAGAGGAGTGGGGAGGGCATTGGGGCCAGACTCACAGGGTTGAATTGTGTGCTCCAGGCCTCGGGGCCCTCATCTGTAAAGAGGGGACCACATGAGAGAAGCCCAGGTACACAGTGGGCTCACTCAGGCCTCAGTGTGAGAGGGAGGGGTGGAGGGGCAGGCTCCCTGTCTCAGGCTTGCAGCTCCTGCCAGCAGATTAGCCCAGAGAGGGGTCTGGGGGTCCCAGAGGAGCATTAAAGGGCCTGGCACCAGCAGACAGTTTAACCCCCTGAGCAAGAAAGGAAAGGCATAGAGGCCTAGCACAATGGCAAAGAGCTATCTGGGTTCTGTACTCATGAGGAAGGGGGAAGTGGGGGCAAGGTACAAGGTCAGCCCAGGGGGGAATCAGCCAGACAGACTCTTTGGGGCCCTCAAAAGTGGCTACTGGGGGCCCCCCATCAGCCAGTCAGAATCCTAGACTGGGGCTGAAAGAATCCCTTCAACCGCTCAACGCCTCTGTCCTCACCCGTAAATGGGGGTAACGAGAGCACACCTTTCAGAGTGATTGTGTGAAAGCAGTATGTGAACACCCACAAAACCTGGAAGCCACACAAGCTTTCTGCAAGCTTCCCAAGACCAGGCGTGCTCCCTCCAGCCAGGGGCTGGTGACAGGTAGCCAGAGACCCTGGGGAGTGGAGAGATGAGGGGCAGTGGCACTGGAGTCTGTGAAAGACCCCTGGACTTAAAACCTCAGCTCAAGGCCTGAAAGTAGCCTTGGCCCCACCGAGAGTGGGGGGTGGGGACGAGGGGTCAGATATTGCCAGAGACAGAGCACAGGAAGGGGTTCTTGAACCCACAGCACCGCATCCCACGCCATAAATCACACCCATTCCCCTGGGCACAGCACATGCATCCCAGCGGACAAGACTCAGACATGTGCCCTCTGGGGTCCTGCCTGGCCTCAGCACACACAGCCAACACGCCCAGTCTCCACTGCCCACACCTGCCCTCAGCCCTTTCACCTGTCTCCACAGTCCACATCCGTCTGCACTGCCCCAAAGCTATGCCCATCACAGGGAGCCAAAACCCATTTAGATAGTCTGACCCTATTTATGCCACCAGCCCAGGTCCCACTCTCTCAGCACCCCCTCCTTGCTTTCACCCCTGAAGATGCTGGGTTGTGGGGACGGGGATAGAGAGAAAAGAGTGGGAATCCATGAAACCCCTCCCACTCCCAACAGCACCAGCACCCCCAGGCCAAGGAAGCCAGGTGGCTTGGACCCCCTCCAAATCCAGCAGAGTACAGCAGCTCCTCAGTGCTGACAGGCTGATTAAGGGGTGGGGGTTCAGCTGGGCCCTTGCCTCCCGCCTCCAGCAGCTGCAGCCTGGGGACAGGGGGCAGAGGAAGGGGGGCCCATCCCCTGCCTGCCTTTGCACCCCAATGCAGCAGGCAGAGCCCCAGTTCAGCACACAAGTCCCCATCGGCGGTGCCCACGTGAGCACATACAGAGCACCTGCTGTGTGCCAGGCCTGCGGGAAGCCCTGGCTGTATGATTGTCTGAGGCCTCTAGTGGGTAGCATCTCATGCCCACTGACACAAGGGACAGGAGGCGGGAAAACGCTCTGTGACAAGCCTGGACGGCTTCCTGCAGGAGTCGCTGCATCCGGCACTCCCGACAAATCATCCTGGAGGCAGAGACTGAGATTCTTAAACTTGCTGTTCAGAGGAGACAAGACTCAGGCGGTAGGGCGACTGGACCCCACGGCCAGAAAGCCCCCTGCTGAAAGGAAGACAGACCTATGGCCGGCTGGCCAGGAGGGTTATTCTGAGCACTCACAGGAGGCCATCCTCAGCCCTCAGCTTGTGGCAGGCCTGTCTTCCCCTGGGGGGAGGGCTGGCGGGAGGAGAGGTCTGGGAGTAAGTGGGAGCCCACAGACACCCAAGGGAGACATCACAAGGGTAGGTAGGTGGCTGGGCCGGGAAGAAGAAAAACAATCTGGACTAGAGATGAAAACTGGGAGTGGGTGAAGGATGGGCCAAGGTCTGCAAGGGAAACAGAGGGCACCCCAGTGGGTAAAACCCCAGGAGGAGGCTGAGCATAAACACAGCAGGGAGGTGTGACAAGCACCCAAACTAAGCAGCATTTTTCCAAGAGTGAGGGATCTGGGCATATGTGGTGCTGACAGCCAGCAGGACAGAGACCAGAGATGCCCATGGAGGCTCAGGTCACCCAGGCCCAGACACTGTCATTGGCATCACAGAGGTGAAGGTCACTAGGAGAAATTGGGGGAATGGGCACACCCCTTGTGAGGAGTTCTGAGGGCAGAAGAATGAGGAAGTAGAGTGTTTCTACCTAGGAAGGTATCCAGCTCTTTCTTTTTTGTTGAGGTAATGTGGGCTTACATTATTGGTGGTATTTTGAAGGTCTAGGACCTCCCCCGCGCCTCCCCACTCAGGCCTTGCCACTGCAGTGCACCCACCACCAAGTCACCCATCGTCCACCTCCAGCCATAGTTAGAAGGCATCTTTCAAAGACAGTAAGTCCTCAAAAAGGTTAAATGTAGAGTTACCACACAACCCAGTCATTCACCCCTGGCGTATACCCCAGAGAACGGAACACCAGTGTCCAAAGAAAACCATGTACATAAATGTTCTTGGCAGCTCCATTCAGCAGTCCACACGCCCGTCAAGGGCCAGAGCACAGACACAGTGTGGTTCGTCCACACAGGACCCACCAGACACAAGAGCACATGCTGTGTCATTCTGTTTAGGCAAAATGTCCAGAACCGCTGTATCCAGAGATAGCAAGATGAGTGATTGTGGGGGAAGCGAGATGGGATGTGTGGAGTGGTGTGGGACTTTCTCCAGGGGCAATGAGAGGTGTTGGTCACAGATCATGTATATGCATAATGCCACTTTAGAAGGCTCACTTTAGAAGGGTTCATGTTATGCTCATGAATTTCAACTCAAAACAAAATGTTTTCTTTGAGACATAGGAAAGATATTTGAATCCAATTGCAGCCTGACAGGCCCAAACCCAACACTTGGTAGCCACTCAGGAGCCAACACCATCGACCAGAGCATAGGAAAGAAATGCTTGTTGTTGTAAGAAAGGAAGAAGTAAATAACTCCAGAACACAGCCCCCTCCTGCCAGCGCCCTCCTTGCTCACGCTGCTCTGGGCAAGCCAGCGAGTCTGTTCTCCATGCTGTTCCTTGAATCCAGTATGCACTACCCACTTCTGGGCTCCAGCACCCCCACCACTTCTTTCGACACCCCCTCCCAGGTTCCAGCAGTTATCTGCTCAGTCCCCTTCCTTCTCACACGATCTCCGGTCACCTATTCAGGAGCCCATGCCCAGGCGCCCAGTGACATGTGAGGACAGGGCTTTGTTTTCTTTTTTAACCAAGACTATTTTTGGAGCAGTTTTAGGTTCACAGCAAACTCAAGGGGATGTTACAGAGATTTCCTATATACCCCCTGCTGCCACCCAGGCACAGCCTCCCCCATTATCCACATGGCTCCCTACCACAGTGGCATATTTGTGACAGGTGATAAACCTACATGGACATATCACAATCACCCAAAGTCCATACTTTAGCTTTGGGGTTCAGCTCTTGCTGTTGGACCTTCTGTGGATGTAAACAAAACTATGATGATGTGACTCCATCATTACAGTATCATACAAAGTATTTTCACTGCCCTAAAAATCCTCTGTGCTCCACTTATTCATCCTCCCCCTGCAATCCCTGGCAACCACTGATCTTTTTACTGTCTCCATAGTTTTGCCATTTCCAGAATGCCCTAAAGTTGGGAATCACGCAGTCAGTAGCCTATTCAGATTAGCTTTTTTCACTTAACAATATGCACTTATGATTCCTTCATGTCCTTTTATGACTTAATAGAGCATTTCTTCATAGCACTAATATTCCATTGTCTGGATTTATCACAGTTTATGTATCCATTCACCTACTGAAGGATGTCCCGGTTGCTTATAAGTTTGGGCTATTATGAATAAAACTATTTAAAAACATCCATGTACAAATTTTGGTGTGGATATAGGTTTTCCAACTCCCTTGGAAAAACAGCAAGGCGTATGATTGCTGGATCACATGGTAAGACAGCATGTTTAGATTTGTAAGAAATCACCAAACTGTCTTCCAAGGAGACTGCACTATTTGTAATCCCACCAGCAATGAAGTAAAGCTCCTTACCCTTGCCAGCATTTGAGGTTGTCAGTGTTTTGGGGTTTGGTCTTTCTAATAGAAGTGTAGTGCTAGATGTTTTGATTTACATTTCCCAAATGACATATGATGTTGAGCATCTTTTCATATGTTTACATTCCATCTGCAGATCTTCTCTATCGAGGTGTCTGTCAAGGTCTTTGACCCATTTTTTAATCGTGGTAATTTGTCTTCTTATCTTTGAGTTTTAAGAGCTCTTTGTATATTTTGCACAATGGTCTTTCATCTGATGTGTCTTTTGCAAATATATCCCTTCCTTCAGTCTGTGGCTTATCTTCTAATTCTCTTGATACTGCCTTTCACAAAAGAGAAATCCAGTTTGTCAACTGCTTCTTTCGTGGATTGTGTCTTTGGCATTATATCTAAAAAGTCACCACCATACTCAATGTCATCTAAATTTTTCTCTACATTATTCTTCTTCCAGAATTTTTATAGTTTTGTATTTTACATCTAAGTCTATAATTCATTTTGAGTTAATCTTTGTGAAAGGCAGAAGATATGCGCTGTTGGTTTGTTTTTGATTTTTTTTGGTTTTGTTTGTATTTGGATGTCTACTTGCCCCAGCACCATTTTTTGAAAAAACTGTCTTTGCTCCATTATGTTGTCTTTTATCCTTTGATTATATTTATGGGGTAATTTTTTTTACAAAAATGAATTTTTTAAAAATATATATATTTGTATTGTTATTTATATCTTTTACATTTTGTATTCCCCTTGGGTAACCCACCACCAATTTACCCGTGATCCATCTCCGTGGTCCCTTGTGTCCTTTTCTACTCCATTTTGCGCCCTTATCCTCTCCCTCCCCCCCACCCCGAGTGTCTCTCTCCTATTTGGTTTCCCTATAGTACTGTTATAAGTGAAACCATTCGATATTTTTCTTTCTTTCTGGCTTATTTTGCTGAGTATGATCCCCTCTAATTCCATCCATGTCACTGCAAATTGCATGTGTATGTCTGGACTCTGTTCTTTTCCACTGATCTATTTGTCTATTCTTTTGACAAAACCATACTGTCTTGATTAGGGTAGCTTGATTAAGGTAGTAGGTCATGAAGTCAGGTAGTATCAATACTCCAACTTTGTTCCTTCTCTTTCAATATTGTGTTGACTGTTCTGGGTCTTTGTCTCTCCATACAAATTTCAGAATCAGTTTGTCAATATCTATAAAATATCTTGTTGGTATTCTGATTGGGACTGCACTGAATCCATTGCTCAGGTGGGAAGAACTGACATCTTGACAATATTGAGTCTTCATATCCATGAACATGGAATTTTTTTCAATTTACTTAGTTCTTCTTTTAATTCCATCATCAGAGTTTTGTAGTTTTCATTTATAGATCTTGTACATATATTGTTAGATTTGTACTTAATTATTTTATTGGGGGGGCATGAATCTATGGCAATATGTTTTTAATCACAAATTCCACTTGTTCGTTGCTGGTATATAGGAAAGCTATTAACTTCTGGATATTAACCTTATATCGTGCAAACTTGATATAATCATTTATTAATTCCATTGATTTTTTTTTGTCAATTCTTTTGAATTTTTACATAGATGCTCATGTCATATGCAAAGAAAGACTATTTCATGGCTCTGAAGGGCTCTCTAATGTCTCAGTGACTGAACACTCATTCTGGAAGGCCTGTGTCACAGTGGCCTCCAGTGGGGTCAGGGGCCAGAGTCACCTTCCCTGGGGCATCTTCTCTGCTCTGCTACCACCAACACCTGCACCCTTTGCAGGGACTTCTACTCAGACTACACATATTCATTTAGCTTTGAACCCAAAGTTAAATGAATACGTGAATGAAGTACTAAGTGATCAGTAGCTCCATGTCTCCCCAAGCAGCAAAGCTGCTGCCACCACACAATATTCACAGATAGGGGCTGTGTGTCCGTTCATGGAATGGACAGTCTAATACACCTGCCCTCTATATCCTTGGACACAGAGCTCAGCCCTGAGGGGTGGGGACTCCTTGATGGAGAGCTGTGAGCCCTATCTCTAGCTAAGAAATGGTTAAAGGGGGCAGGGCTTTAGCAAGACATTGTCTTAGATCTTTCCATTGCATGAGATTCCCAGTACACAGCAGGAAAGCAAGCAATGGCCTGCCTTTCTATCCTAGTCTTGTGGAGGGAAGAATGAGTTAGACAGCAGTTCCATGTTCTGTGGCTGAGATCACAGGGCATGGAGGGCCACAGTGTGGGCATCAGCTCTGCGAGGCCTTCCCCTTCTTGAGGTCTCAGTTTTCCCAACTGCAAAATGGATGGGACTAACAGCCCTCTGTCATCCAGAATTCTGACTGTACCTGCAACCTGAGTAACCAGGACCAGCACACAGGGTAGAAGGCACAGTGGTGACATGTACCCAGAACAATCACAGATCAAACAGTGTTGACTTAGCCCCATTTCTCAGAGAAGGTAAGTAGGCTCAAAGAGGTAAAGCTGCTTGCCTTGAGTCACACAGCAGGTGGTGGGGGGGGGGAGCCCCATTTATTCCAAGTCTACCTGGTTTCAACACTGCCATCCAGGTCAGAGATGTTTCATCAACAAGACATCTTCCTGATCCTCATCCCAGGGGACCTTTGTTTCTCCTCAAGGAAGAACCTGAGGAATCTTCAGGACTCTGCTTCTGGAGAGAAACTGAGGGCCATGTATGAGGCTTTCCTATCTGAGTCTAAATATGGCTTGGCTATCTGCCTCCCTCAGTGGCCTCATCTCTCAAGCCCTGCTCCCCACCCCCCACCCGAGCCAGGACATTTTGAGAATTAAATTAAATAATGTTCTGGAAAGCTCTGAGCCTGGCAATAGAAGACACTGGGGGAAAAGTCATTTTCATTATTATTTTTGGGTGCCAAGTCTCAGTGCAACGTCATGCCACTTCTTGAGAAAGAAAGGGACCCGGCTGCTGAATTTGCCACCAGGGCATGCATTTTGCTGAAGCCCCCAAAATATCCTTTCCAGACTGGGAGCCAAGGGAGGGAGCTGAGGATCCCCAGGTCCCCTGGGTCACATGGCACGAGGCCATAACAATGCAATGGTTCAGAGGGATACAACCGGTGGACTAGAGAAGGGACCAGGGCAAGGAGGCCAGGAGTGGACCCAGCCCTTCCCTCTAGCCACAAGGAGCTTTGAGGGGCATCAGGGGCCTGTGGATACCTCCTCAGGCTGCAGGTGCAGAGGGGGCTGCCCACAGATAGGGTGGTCTGCTGAGTGGCAGACCACCAGGGACTTGGTTTTGATGCCTGTGAAATGGGGCAGCTGCTCCCTGTCCCTGGGGTTAACTACCAGGATGAGAGAGAGCCCCACATGAGACAGGAGCATCCCACTGACTCCCAGAGATTCAACCTGGAGCAAGGATGAAGGTCAGGAAAATAACCTCCATGCAGGAAACAGCAGCTACCAGAAAAGGAACTACAAAAGGTTTTTTGACATGAAAAGATGTTCCACCCGCCTCTAACACAGACAACGCCAGTGAAGCTGCAGAACCGGAGGCTCCAGAACTGGCAGGTCTGGGTGACGGGCCACGCTGGAGGCCATGGTTGGGACAAAGGCACGCTTAGCTCTGCAGGGAGCAGAGAAACGTGTAACTCTGCCAAGGGAGGAGGACCAGGGTGCACTGTGGAGGGCACAGTGGTGACAGCTCTCAAAGTCACAAAGGCACAGAACCCAGCCCTGGCAGGGCCCTTTTGAGAACTATTTTCATGGACAGTCCAAGCATGAGAAGATAAGACTCCAGATATCCATAGCAGCATTATGCGCAATAACAGCCAAGGGCTAGACGGAGACCTGGAAGTATACCAGAACGAGGCAGACCAACTAAACAGAAATCCAACTTCATGTGCAAAATACCAGTTAGATTACAAAACCACTTTGCTGACTGATATACTAATAGAAGATGTCATCTATCACGGCCTCCCTCTCCCAGGTGTGTTACCTCTGATTGCCCCCGACAACCCAGTACAGGGAAGGACTATTAATATCTCCATTTTGTAGATGTGCAAATTGAGACATAATAGTTGGGTAATTTGCCCAAGGACACTCAGTTCATAAGAAACAGCAACCAAGTATATAACCTCAGTGCTAGAAGTCTCCAAGACGCATTATTAAAACAGAATGCTTTTCTTAAAAAAAAAAAAAAAAATCAAGATACAAAACAGCATGCCCAGGTTGACCATGGGTAGTGGGTTGAATGATGGTCCCTCAAAAAAAGACATGTCCACTTGGAACCTGTAAAGTTGACCTTATTTAGATAAAGGGCCTTTATATATATCATTAAGATAAAGATCTGGAGATGAGATCATCCTGGGTTAGGAGGAAACGAAATCCAATGACAAGTGTCCTTACAAGAGAAGAGAAGACACAGAGAGATGGTGATGTGATGGTAGAGGGAGCGAGAATGACGCGCCTGCAGGTCAAGGAACGCAGGGTTGCCGGCAGCGCGGAGAGCAGGGAGAGAGCAGGGAACAGACTTTTCCGAGCAGTAAGTAGAGATAAATCCTGATGACGTTTGATTTCAGACTCTGGCTTCCAGAAAGAAGAGACCGTAACTCTGTTTTTGTTTTAAGTTACCCAGTTTGCAGTCATTTGTTATGGCAACCATGGGAAACTAACACAGGGCCCAATTTGTTCCCTACTGTTCCTGTGTCTGTTTTCTTTTCTGGACCTGGCTGATGATCTTCCGGACTCCTGTCCCAGTGCCCCTTCCCCACCCCAGTCATGATGTCAGGTATACAGATTCATTCAACCCATTTTCCTTAGAGTTCCCATTTCACAGATGAGGAAACTGAGACCACAGGCTTAGGTCACAGCTCCCAGGGGTGCTTCTCCCTATTTACTCCCTGT
This sequence comes from Scalopus aquaticus, assembly GCA_004024925.1. NCBI lineage: Eukaryota > Metazoa > Chordata > Mammalia > Eulipotyphla > Talpidae > Scalopus > Scalopus aquaticus. Next base: position 79,628 of record PVIJ01003266.1, read on the forward strand.
CCACCTACACAGGTTAAGTGGAGGAGCCCAGGACCCACCCAGACACGTTGGTGATGAGGCCACCAGGAGGACATCTGGGTCAAGATGGGGTCCAGAGCCTGGTCACCTGGTCCTGGAGCTTCAGGACCAGGGCATCTGCTATGGGATCTGAGCCAGGACCCATGGGTGCCTCCGAGACTATGGCTGGCAAGGTCCACAGAAGAAAGGAAGAGGGCAGAGGGTCTCCTCTGTTAGACAACCCCTAGCAAGGGACTAGGCAACTCCATGGAGACTCCAGGCACTTATGGGGGCACCCCCTTCAATGGTCCTGAAGACTCTGGGGCCTAGGGGCAGTCTGGCTGCCCCAGTCAGGCAGGTGCTGCCGACAGCTTGAGGCCCAGCAGGCCAAGGTGATGGGCATGGCTGAGCCTCCGGCTCGCACAGCAGAGGAGCGAGGAAGCAGGGAGAGGGATCTGCCTGTCCCCCTGACTGCAGACTGAAGCCGAAAGTGGAGGAGGAAACAGATACCCAGACAGGAGGCGTGATGTTCCTACCCACTTCACAAATGGGGAACCTGAGGCTTGGGAAAGAGCATCAGGAGTGATGATACCTGTCTCAGACTGAGTCTATCAGATCCTTTCAAACAGCCCTCAGTGGGAAACATCCTTCTCATTCAACTCAAACCAGATACAAGGTGACAGCCTGGCACCCAAGGCAGAAAAGCTGGGAGAAGAAGCTGGGTGATCAATTCCCCAAAAACAGGTCTGTGCCACCCAACCTGAGGACAGAGAAGCAGAAGTGATGGCATAAGTGCCTTCCCTGCAGTGTTCACGCAGAGCGGACCCTATTTGTCTACCCTGCATAGACTGGGAGCTGCAGTGCCCCAGGGGTCCACGAGGCCAAGGAGGGAGGACCTGCCCCAGGATAGGGTATCTGGCTGCAGTAGTGTGACATCCCTGCGGAGGGTCAGGCTGGAGGACCCTCTGTCAGGGAAACTGAGATGTGGAGATGCTCAGGCTGTACCCCGGACCCTCCGAAACAGAATTTATGGGAATGAACCCAGGAAACTTGGGAGTTTTCAAATGTATTTTCTTCTCTGGCCCTGGCTCTGAGCCCTGGCTCCCACAGGGCTCTGAGGAAAGAGGTACCCTGGCAAAGATTCATCTTTTGGTGCTAAGGTGCAGCAATCCTAAAATCTTTGGTTTTCTGTCTCAAGATGCCACAATTCAAAGAATCCAGGACCCGAAGGCACAGTAGCTCTGTGCCTTCAAAGACACCACAGCTAAGATTCTAGAGATGGAGACTGTGATTCAGCCCCTCAGGTCATCAAAGGAGGCAGCAAGATGAAGCCCCTGGGTCCTGGGCAGTGGAATGCCAGCAGGCACGTTGGGCATGGAACAATCCCATGGGGGGGGGCGGTAAAAACTAGAGAGAAATGAGAGAGAGCAAAGAGAGGGAACTATAGATGCTGGTATGTTTATGTAACCACATTCACACCACTGCATAAGCACCGGACAATCCAGGGGTTCTCTAATGATGAATACTTCAAGAAAAGAAAGTTCTGGAGTAGGGTGTAGGGCAGACAGGATTTGAAAAGGAGAAAATCACTTTCTATCCTTACAATTATTTGATGCTTTACCACGAGTAACACTCTTAAAATTAAGAATGATAATCATTCACAAAAGAATATGACAAAGTCAATTCTTGCTTGTATGTGTCTTCACTTGTTTTCTTTATCCTCCCCACCCACCTGGGCATGAGCCCCCAGCCCCTGGCACTGGGCAAAGTGCATGGTTCATGCTCAAGAGCTAATATTTGAAAGCATGAATGATGCTAAAATTCTGACATCCTCAGAGCCTGTGTCACTAATATTTGACAAGTTGGGACCTCTAGGATTCTCTGAGAAAAGAAGGGAGGGGCCGGCAAGAGAAGATGCCTATTAGCCTGGTCCCCAGAATGGCATTTGAGGGGCTTTCCAGGGCCTGAGTCATGTCCCAGGCCCTCTCCACACTCTGCTTCCACAAGACCACTGCCCAGATCTCTGGAAATTCCACTTTGGAGCCCTCCAACCCACCCTAGGATCCCAGCATCCCTGGGAGCCACAGATATTCCTCTGCCTCTGGCCTCCTTAAGACCCAGTCAGGCTCTCCACACTCTCTGGACCTTGCCAAACTAGTCCTGTGAAGGGACCAGATGGGGGCAGCTCCCCTCGGCCCTCCCCAGTCCTCCCAGGACCCAACAGGTCTAAGTGGGACCCTGCTCTGGTCTTGGCCTGGAACCAGAAGCCCAGAGGCTCAGGGTCAGGGCAGGGGGGTGGTGCGGCTGCTAGCACCCAGAACACCAGCTGCCGGCAACGATTTATTTTTGCTTTAAGTGCTGGAGAATTGCAGGGCTGGAGCCGCCAGCTCAGGGGGCTCGGGCTGCAGCTGGAAGACGCGGGAGGTAGACAGGGAGTAGGGTCATACAGCCCCTCCCTGTCCTCTCCTGCCCTCAGCCTTTCAACCTCTCCACCACACACAAACACACAAACACACACACACACACACCCTTTCAGTACCTCTCTACCTCTATCTCTCCCAGTTTCCCAAGTCTCCAAACAACTGCAAGAGAGGAGGAAACCCTTGTCTCCTACCTTGCTTCTAGGGAGTTATGCCCCCTCTGGCTAGGGTGGTCCCTCTCTGGGCCTTGGGCTGCCTACACCCACGTGGAACTGCCATGTCTCACCCTCCCACCAGGACACACCCTCACAGGATGAGGCAGGTCAGAGGTTGCAACAGGGGATCAGAGAATCAGAGAGGACCTGCTCCTTTTTCTGTCCCAGAGGTGAGCTCTGCCCCAGCTAAGTAGCCTGGCACCTGGTAGAGTCCCAACAACCTGTCCACTTGTCCACAAAAGGGGCAACTTGTCAGAGGCAGGAAGATCTGGAGAGAGTAGCAGGGGCTAAGCTTTGTCTACTAGAAAGCATGTAGGTTCTTTTTACAACTGGGAAACTGCTAAATTTGATAAAGACAAATTTAAAAAACTTTAAGCCTGGGTGTCATGCTCAAAAAACAGAGCAGGCAGGGGAGATGAGACACACTGACACACAGCCAAAGGGCATCTGAAATGCTTAACCAGTCAAGAAAGGGAGCCCCTGAACCTCCTGTGGTCCTGGCCCTGTGCCCCTAGGTCCACAGCAGGGGCACTCAGCCAGACAGCAGCAGTGCTCCCTGCACCTCAGTTTGCTCACATCTGCAATGGGGCAACTGCTCCTCCCAGGGGGGCGGCAGGGACAGCCAGAGCTGGCATCAGGCAGGGTGCCAGGGACACACAAGGTCCAGAGCTTGTAGCCGGTGGGGTCACAGAGAGAAAGAGCTCAAAGCAGAGGAAAGGAAGGAAAAACACACCACCCCCCTCCACTTCACATAGACAGATGGTAGGGCACAGGCTCAGAGGAAAGGTCTGGTGCCAGCGATGCCCCAGCAAGCTCACAATTCTGGGACAGTGATGGCCCCTTGAGCCAGACTCTTTTCATCTGCAGGATGGGGCAGTAGCTCGTGACCATCGTGACTGAGTCTTGACTGCGTGTCACACACCTGTGTGGATGAACCAACCCATTCATTCATCTCCCACGTTTATTGAGCACCTACCATGGCCTGGGTACTGCTGCAGGCCCTGGGGACAGAGCTGTGAGCAAGCCACAGCCAAGCACTGAGTGGAAGCATTACATCCCAGGGGAGACAGAGAGTAAACAAGATAAACAAAGAAAACACACTGTGTTAGATGGGGCTCAGATCCAGAGAATAAAGGAGGAGAGGACTTGTGGGAAAGGGAGGGAGGGAGCATTTGGGCCAGAGTTGAGGTGGTGAGAGAAGGGGTCCTGCAGAGAACTGGGGAAGAGGGCTCCAGGCAGAGACTGGGCAAGTGCAAGGGCCCTGAGATAAGAGGGGAAGGGGAAGGTCCAGCAAAGTCTTAACTCTTATTTTTCTGTTCTCTGGCCAGTCTCCTAAGCCTGAGTCCTTCAAGGAGTCCCAGACCACAGAAAGGGGATCAAGGGGAGGACTTTCCCTACAGGTACAAGAGAAGGCTGGACAGGAATGCAGGTCCCCAAGGCTCTGGCCTCACAGATGCTCGTACCCCTCCTTCACAGAGCCCCCACTTCTGTTCAGAGGCTCACATCCTCCTCCCCTGTCCTGGATGCTCTCAGGACCCTCCCCAGAGGGGTCTTCCATCCCACTCACAGATGACAAACTGAGGCCCCAAAGGAAAAGTGACTCAGCCAGTCACATCACCTGCCTGGCTCACCTCAATGTCTGCCTTGAAGTCCTTTTCAAAAGGCGAGATTTATTCAACAACTGTTCATGAAGCAGCTTCTTTACACCAAACTCTGCACTGGGGACACAGCTGAGCAGTGGGGTACCAGGGTCTCCACCCCAGAGTCTACCAGGCCAGCACAGTGAGGCAAGAGCACCCACAGATGCTCTGGGGCCAGAAAAAGCAGCCCAGAGACAAGCCCATCTTGTACCAGGTCTTTGCTAGGCCCCAGGGATACAGCATCTGGGGGCTGGAAACCAGGTATGGCTTTAGCCACGGAGTGCATGGGGGCATGGGAGGGGATGCCACACTGGAGCCTGCCTGGCACACATAAGCACCAGGCAGTGTCTGTGGGATGAGGGGAAGAACAGGTCTGTGCCTGGGAGTGTACCAGGGCTCTGGGTTGGAGGGCACAGATCACAGACCCTTCCTACTACTCCCCAGGCCTCAAAGCTCCTGTCTGTACAATGGAGCTATGCCACTCTCTGCACTGGAAGGTCATTAGGAAATTAAATGGCTGAGCTGGCAGAGCACCCGGCCCTTGGCCAGTGCCCAGTGAGGGCTCCAGTCCTGCCCTCAGCCCTAGAGCCTCTGGAAAACCCACTTGCCTCAGCCAGCCTTCCCACCCCCACCCTCAGCTGAGTCCTCCCTACCTACCTACCTCCCTGCCCTGCCCACCTCCCTGCCCTGCCTACGGCCCAGTTCCAGGCCGGCTCCCTTTCATCTTCAGACTTTCCTGCTGCCATCTCCCTATTATGCTGCCAATTCCCCTGGCGCAGTCGTCCAGTGGGAATGAGCCCACACCCACCACACCTTCCAAGTGGCCCAGCCCAGCCTCCACCCCTCCTTTGCCCACAAGCTGCCTCCCTCCCAGCCTCTCCGAGCCAGCCCATGGCAGGGCTCCAGTTGCAGGCCCCAGGGGAGGGGCAGGTGTGCCCATGTGTCACTCACAGTAAAGCTCTGGCAGGGACCCAGTAGCAGACACCAACTTCACCTGTCAGAGGGACAGCCCAGCCCATAACCAGGCCTGGGAGCAGTGGGGCTGAAGGTGGGCATCAGGTGGACTCTGAGGGGGCACCGGCAGCCTCCAGCTTGGGGCCAGGCAAGGTCCACAGAGGGAGTGACAATGCATTTGCTTCACAGAGGAGTGAGCCCCAGATATGTGCCAAGGCCTCCAGGTGCCATGCTACGTGGTGCCAACTGTGGCCCTGGGCACCGGAGGCCCAACCAAGCCAGAGGAAACTGTCCACAGGCGGAACTGGTCCCAGAGCTGCATAATTGCAGGGTGCTGCTATGGCAGTTATTACTACTATCCCTGCTGTCATTATTATTTCACTGTCACAGGGCCACCCAGTGTTACCTTGTCCTACTTCAGGTAGTCTTTTTTTTTTTTTTTTTTTTTTTTTTTACTTCAGGTAGTCTTAAGAAAAAAGACATGATGGTCCTGGAATAGGAAGTCTGGCTGTGATAGCCCTCTGGCTTGGGAAAAGCAAGGCGGAAGTGTCTGTTCAAACCCCTGACGCCCTGTGAGGCTTGGGGCAAGACCTGTTCTGTTCTGGGCATAGCATAGTTGTTCTGTCCTCCAGGAATAGCATAGTTGACTGAACGTCCCTCCACCAGGAACATGTCTTAGGGATCCCCTCCTGAGCAATCTTGAAGTCCTATGGGGTCTAACATGGCAGTTGGGCATGGGGGGGGAGGGTCCAAGAATGGATCTCAAGAGGAGATCTGCCCCCTTCAGGCTGGGGAGGGGGCTCAACTGTGCCATCATCTGGAGAGGGGGAAGCAGACTTGCAGTGCATGTTTGCCAGCTCTGTGCCAACACCCAGCAGGTACAGGGTGCCACAGTGCGCACTCAGGGCTGCCAGCAGAGAAGGGTCTTCCCTGTGATCCAGCACAGTGAAGCTTTTCTTCTTGCCCCCAGAGTGTTAAGCAAGCTCCTCCCCCTTTGCACCCTGTTCTCTTAGGGGTCTTGGAGGTCCCTTTCTTGGAGCTACAGATCTTGGGTCCCCAAGTTGGAGGGGAGAGGCAACAAGAAAGCTAAGGGACAGACTTTGCTAAGGAATGTCTAGCCCAAGGTGGGATGTTCTCAGAACAGAGGAGTGAGCACTGTACCAAAACCAACCTTAAGCCCCAGGGCAGGGATCTCCCCATCCTGACCCTCTCCAGCTACAAGGCAATGGGCCAGGGTGGAGACTTGCTTTGAGCAGCTGCACAGAAGCAATTCAGCAGGAGGTGAGGCTGGGCGGGTGGGGCAGCAGAGGGCTGGCCTTCCACCTCAGGGAGGGGGTGAAGGGTAGGCCAGAGGCTAATGACTTCTGGGTTTACACCATCAAGGAGGTGAGGCAGCTGCTGATTTCAGCAGTGTGTGGGTGCCTCAGCACTCCCAGGAGACAGAGTCCCGGGTTTGAGATGTAGATTTGTGGGGCAGGAGGTCCCAAGATTTGATTCCAGGACTCAGGCCTGGTCAATGGGAGCAAAGAAGAAAGTAGAAATGGTCACCAGCAGCTCAGCGGTCCAGTTGCAGGCCCCAGGGGAGCTTGAAAATGGAGAGGAGGGTGGCCCCAGAGCCTAGACAAGTACTGGCTGTAGGGAAGCAGGAGAACCTCCCAGAATCAAAAACCACCTCCAAAGAAACACTTTCCTGCGACTCCCATTGCAAACCCAGGTTTTAAAATATTCACATGACATGCGCACACCCTGACATAACAAGCACCACAGACACAGCTGGGATCTCAACTCCCATCTGAAGCCCCCCAGGAGCTCCCCACCCACTTGAAACTTCCAATGAGTCCCTCCTTCCTCAGCCTGCCTCTCCCCAGGACATTCAGGGCAGAAAAGAATATGGAGGGGTACCACCACCCTGAAACCCTGGGGGCTTCTCCACTGAGATGCTATCCCCTCTGAGATCAAGGCCGACTTCTAAAAGCAAAAAGGTGCGGCTGGAGTTGTCACTGGCTGGCTCCTAGCTGGCAGAGAACCATTTCCAGAATATTTTTACTCCATTAGAGAATAGGAAGTGGTAAAGAAATGTCTCCAAGCACATACAAGTCTCGGGATGGGGGCATTTTCGGGGTCTCCAGCAGTCTGCCACTCCTCCGAAACCCCAATGCTGATCCCTGGGTCTCTGGAGAAGGTCACGCTTAGGACTGATGCCAAGCCAGAAAGTGCATCCCATACACCCTCCCAAGCCCCCTCCTACAAGTCGGCCAGAAGGGAATAGGTGGGCGCCTCAAAGTTTCCTGGAGCGCCCCCAGGACAAAGGTTAGCAAGGAGCAAAGTTCCCTGGTGGCAGTAGCCAGAGACATGGCAGGGGAAGAAAAGCTCGCAGTCAGCATTTCCTCCGATGGATCACCAAGGGAGGGAAAAAAAAAAAAAAAAAAACACAGAAAACGAGAGGAAGAAAAAAACCCTCCCGCCCCACCTTCCCTGTTGCAGCACCACCTCGTGCTCGCTCCGGGCTGGGGAGGGGGCATTAAGAGAGCTGGAGCCGGGCCCCCAGGAGACGGTGCGCCGGGCGGCAGCACACTTACCTCGGTCAGTGCCCCCGGCGCGGCGCACTCCGCGTCCTCAGAGCTCCCGGCGGCCGTTCCTGGCCCCGGCCGCCGCCGCGCTGGCCGCATCGCCGCCGCCGCTTCAGGGCAGCCCGCGGGGGTGCTCCATGCCAAAGGGCGCGTCGGCCCGGGGCTCTGATCTACCCGGTCCAGCCGCGGGTCTGGGGCGCGCGACTGGACGGCGGCCACGGCAGCGGGGCTCTCAATGTGGCCCGCGCGACTAGCGTCCGTCCCTCGGTCTGGCTGTGAGCGCGGCCAGCCGACCCCCTCCCCCGCCGGCTGTTATCTGATCCCGGTTAGGGCCCCGCACGCTCCCCTACGCCCAGTCGCCCCGCGCCTCCTAGCCCGCTCCGGCCGCGCCAGCCCCTCGCCCCCAGCTACCGTTCCTAGGGAGGCGGTGGCAGCGGCGAGGCCGAGGGAAGGAAGGCGGGGAGAGAGGAATGGAGGGCGAGGAGGCGGCGGGAGGCTGAGGCTCGGCACGCACCCAGCTCCGCGCCCCGCTGCCACCAGAGCCCAGCTCGGCAACTCCTCTAACTCTCCGCCGAGAGCACGCCCGCCCCGCGCCGCACCGCCGTTGCCCCCGCCCACCCGGGCCCCGGCCTGGCCACGCGCCCCCCCAGCCCCGGGCCACCCCATACACACACACCGCCAGCCACTTGCGCACTGGGGCGCGCGCGCGCGCACACGCGTGAACACACACACACACACACACACAGGCATGTCCTCCCAGGGACACAGGTGCATGGCAAGCACACACACAGGCAAAAGAATCTTGCACACACGCGTGCACACAGCCGGGTACACAGCTCAGGCATCTGCATCCACACATGCAAAATGCGGTCCTGACATGCATGATCGTTGCAGGTGCACAGGTGCATATACACGTATAAGTGCTTATGCAGGGTGATATCTGCACATGTGCATATGTGCATCCAGATCCCGGCTTGTACATTCCCAAAGAATCCTTTCCCCTTGCACACAAGCCATGCACACTCCTATACACACATCATTTTCCCCTCTTAATAGCATCTCTCCTCCTGTCTTGTGCTGTTTGGCTTCTCCTGCTTCTGCTTTCTCCTCCCTGCTCCTCCCCTTCCCCCCTTTCTCTCTCTCTCTCTCTCTCTCTCTCTCTCTCTCTCTCTCTCTCTCTCTCTCTCTCTCTCTCTCTCTCTCTCTCTTTCTCTCTCTCTCCCTTTCTCTCCACCTGACCCCCATCTGACCCTCTTTTCTTGCCACCCCTACCTCTATAGGCTCAGATTTTCTTCCCAGCCTGTCCCCACTCGCCCTGCCCTCTCAGCCTCCTGGGCCTATTGTCTGGGACCTCAGATCACTCAGTTTCCTGCAGGGCCCGAACCTTTCATCCTGGCAAACAGACCTGCCTGGCTGGGCTTTGGCCCAAGGAGACCCCACTTTATCACCTATCTGACCCCTTGCTCTACCTTGGGGCCACGGAATTGGGCCAAGAAGGCAGGTCTGTGCCCAGAGCACAAGCCTCAAAGGGCTCCCTGTCCCCCTTGGCCTCCAGCTTCCCCTTTAATGTGAAATATAATTATGTGTCTGCACAGCAGGGAGACTGGCTGCAGGATTCTAACCAAGGAGGATGGCTCTCTGGCCTCCGCCCAGATTGCTGGCGGCTCAGACAGAGCAGTCTGCAGGCCCCACATGCCCCAGGCTTCTGGGCCCCCAACTGCTGGCCTTAGGCAGCCGGTCAGTGCAGCCTGATCTAAGCCATCCAGAGACCTCACCAACATCAGGCTGTTTGGGGTTTGGAGCCCACCAGCCCTACTGACCAGCTGCAAAGGCAAGCGACTTCATCTCTCATTTTCCCCACTATCAAATGTGACAGTGAGAATTCCTATCTCTGGGAACTATAGTGACGATTAAATGAGTATTGAGTATACCTGACGTGCATAGCACAGTTCTGACTTGGTAAAAGAGCTGACACTGACTACTGAGCACTCAATATGCACAAGGGTCTGTGTTAGGGACCTGGCTAGAATTGTTGCTCTGTCACTTTGACAATGGGATAGACATGCTCACGAGCCCTATTTTACAGGGAAAGGAGCTGGAGTAGAGAGGTATGGTAACTTGCTTGTCACAAACCTCTCATCCAGGTATGTTCCCAGCATAAGAACACCTGTCCCCTGGCCTTGACAGCTGCTGAGGGCTGCAGTAAAGAAAGAAGGGCACCCAGGAGGTTCCAGTCCAGCACGTTTCCCTACTTCTGACTGGTCCAGGACGTCCTGGTTTCCTCTTCCCAGGAAAACAGCCTCCCTGGAAATCAAAAGTTCTAAGGAAATTCTCCCTCAAAACAAACAGGAAACCTGCCTGGTTCCCACCCCAGGAGGAATGGGACTACAGATGCCTCTCCTGTGGGGTTCCAGTGTGGGTCTGCAAAGGGCCAGGGGTCCAGCAAAGGGTCTTGGCTAGGGAATGGACAGAAATACCTCTGGGCACCTCTGTGTCTAGGATTCAGACAGGTTCTGAGGTAAGGGGGTGTGCCAGGGTGTCCTCAATGCTAGAAACCAAGCCCACCCCCCAGCCCCCACACACAGAGCTCCCACCCAGCTACTCACTAAGGCAAGCTGGGTCTTCTCCCTGGGCCAAAGCCTCCCCCAGAACCATCATCAGACCCATTTCACAGACACAGCAAGTGTCTTGTCCAAGGTCACCCAGCAAAAAATGTCCCCATAGAAATATCTACCTGACTCCCCAGGCCACACAGCCTTTTGGCTACACACCCCACCCTCCTAATCTCCCCACCTACCTGGTGGGTCCAAATTCAATTCTTTTTTTTTTTAAAGATTTATTTATTTATGCATCAATGCTGGGGTACACGCCAGAGGCATGGGGCGGCGAGAGGGTGCACCAGAGACACAGCTGGGAGCAGAACAGGCAGAATGACGGAAATACACTGCTGAGGGGAGCAGCAGGCGAGGCAGGAGAGGTCTGCCACGCCATGTGGGAATCTCCCTGGCTGGGCATCGCATCACCGCTGCCGACAGCTCCACAGTGCAGCGCTTTACCGCTGCGCCACCAGGGAGGCCCCAAATTCAGTTCTTAATCATAATCATATCCCACACAAAGCTGTTAGGGGCCCTGGGTGCACAGCCCTTTGCTGGGCAAGGTGGAGTGCCAGCTTCCTTATGGGGTGCACACCCCTGTTCCCAATGTAGGAACTGAGGACCAGAGGGCGGGACTGTGTATGGGTCTGTCTCTAACCAGCTCACACACCTGGCCCAGAGCTTCCTGTCTGGGAAGAAGAGGGGGCCCCAGGGTGCCTCCCTCCAGTGTTAGGGCTTCAAGCAAGGACAGGTAGAGGACCTTGGACACTCACACCCTGTTGAGACCTCAATCCCTTCTCCATACTCCTCCCCCACTTGGCTGCAGGGGAAGCCAATGAAATGAACCAGAGTCAGGAGTTCTAGCAACACGTGTGCCTGGCCAGCACCTTGAGCGCATTTGGCCTCCCCTAAACCTGAAACTCTCTTTCTTTTCCAGGGTGGGCCCTGGTCCCTCCCAGCCCTAAGGAAAGGGAAGTTGCTTCCAAGGTCATTTCAATATTGGGAGCTAGGGGGTGGTACCCACAGGTTGGGGTTTGAGGGAGAGCTGCCAGCTCTTGCAATAGTCTTGTCTTAATACAAAACCATCAATATGTTTGTTTCAGCCATAAATTCATCATTAATTAAGATATGAAAACCAGCCAGTTGCTCACCTGTGTTTCTTTGCCAGGTCCCACAGGCAGCTGTGTGGATGTTTCAAGGACTCCGCCCACTGCCACTCCACAGTCTCTGGAGAGCTGCCTCCTCCCAGGAGCCTGCTCAGATTTTGCTTGCTTCCACTGGACATAGGCCTAGGCCAAGTCAAGAGACCCTTGAAACGCAAAATGTGCTCACAGCATGCCCAGTTAAAACTCTCCCAGAGTAGGCAACAGAACCAAAGCCCCAGGAGCCCACCCTAATTTTGCCCACCCCCTCAGCCTCCATGTTCCAGACACACTGGCCTCTCTTCCAGGTCCTCAGATGTCACCAGTTTGACTACATTGCTGGCTTTCTTCCCAAACTGCCTCCTTCAGAGGCAGCCCAGAGGGTCCACCCAGAGTATCACAATCCATTTTGCTTTCTTCCCTCCCTGGCTGATCTTGAGGCATCTTGTTCACCATCAGTCTCTTCCAAGGCATGAGGGTGGGGACAAAGTCTGTTGGGCATGTTTACAGACCAGGTTCTGGTATACAGTGGTCATGTGGTGAACACATCTGCAGATGCAGGATAGAGAGACCAAGTGCTCACAAATTGGGCTCAGTAAAAGTTTTGCCTCCTCCTCCAGGCAGGTGGCCAGGGTCTGAGGCACATCCTGCCTCTCACCCTACAAAGCCCTGTCCCAAATTCAAGAGGTACAGGACAGCATCCTGAAGAGGCCAAGCAGGAAATAAGGGCCCTGTCCAGTTGGGTGTAAGGGGAGAGCCTGACTGAGGCTCAGGAGTCCTGCCTTCAATCCAGTCCCCCTCCCTCAACACCATTTTCCAGAAAAACACTCTTTGATAATAATAACAATAATACTAGCAATGGCTGCTGCCAATCGCGCATTTGGCCTGTGCCGAGCTTCAGGTTAAACGCCTACTAGTGTGAACATTATTATGTAGGATGTAGGATGATATTGTTATTGATAGGCAGAGAGAAGCTAGCCCTGTTGCTAGATGACGCAGTGACACCCAGAGAGCTAGAACTCCTTTGGTGAAAGGGATTCCCCAGGAAGGACCTGAGCTGCCGTCTGTCCCCAGAGGTCTGCCAGCCAGGGCAGGTGGCCTGTGTCAGGGAGCTGTGGATGGGAGAAGTGCCCCAGAGGTCAAGGAAGTGACTGCCCTGCGCCCTGTCAGCCACACACCGCCCCACCCCCAGGCACCCGCAGGCCCCTGGCTGACCCTGCAGCATTGATTTGAGGAGAACAGAACTTCAGGAAGGGATGGCAGCCCTGGAAACAGGACACTGAGTTCCTCCCACCCGTCAGGAAGCAGGAATTGATCAGCTCAGTCTGGAGCTGGCCACTTGACTTATTTCCCTCTAACAAAGGCTCTGACACACTCAGCCCGCTGCCCTCGCCCCTCCTCCCACCTCCCCTGGAGCTGCAGCTGTGAGGAGGACATGTTAATAGAGGCCAGGGAGGCTGTGCCAGGGCCAGAGGCCCCAACTTTCAGCTGTGCTCCATCAGACATCTCCCCACCTCCAGGCGGGGTTTCTGTCCTAGCTGTGTGATTTGGGGTCTCTGGTGGTCCATGTCTCCCATTGTTCAGGCCCCTCCTCTGGGAACCTTGAAGAGGAACCCACCCACTCCTACCACTTACTCTTTGCCATGTGTTTCCTGGGAGCCATCTGCCCTGGCCTGCACACTCAGGACCCAGAAGTGAGCAGTGCCTGGGCCTGGCAGCGAGCAGTGCAGTGATTGGCTGACAGACAGACATGTGATCAAAACCAGCCAATGAGAACCGGCTCCAGGACTTTGGCTGGATCCTCTGGGAAAGCAGTCTGTTTCCTTTGCCCTCATGTGGGATGATCCCACCTGAAAGGAGACCAGCCCCAAGGAAACAACTAAGAAACTGAGAAGAACAAGATTCTAGACATGCTGCTTTTCAGCCCTTCAGTTTATCCCAGGATTGTTCTGTGACGGAGATAATCAACCCCTTTTCCTACTTAACATATTTTTGAAAAGGGTTCTAATCCTCTCTGTGCTCTCAAGGAACTGCTGGTGAAAGATATGGATGTAGAAAAGACCAGCAAGACGTCTGAAATGCCCCTTCAAATTTCTTATCCTCTTTTTCCTCTTCTCTATCAGGGATACTGAAGAGCCACCAGGCAGAACTGTGTGGGGTTAAACAGGCCTTTTCTTCCTTCCTCTGAAGGGACAGAGTTTCCAGGAAGGCGAGCAAGGTCTGCAGGCCCCAGGATGACAAGAATAAAGGGCAATAGAGAGAGGGAGGGAGGGAAGTCTAGTCAGCCTCTCTCCAGAGTTAAAAATAGCTTTCCCCAGGGAGGCCTCCCTGCTGGGATAATCCGGCCAATTACTCAGCCCCCCTCTATCCTGGTGGGCACTGCCTGCCTCCTCCCCACTCCCCCATTGCTGTCCCCACATGGGGCCATCTCTCCAGGATGGGGCCTCTGCCCTCAGGACCGGCCCTCACCCCTCCTTCTTCAGCAAGGGGGCCGGGTTAAACCCTTGGCCTCAGTCTCCTCTTCTTTGAATTGGGCTTCACTCCAAAACAGAGTTTGACTCTCAGGCCTGACAATGGAGTGTTCGTTGGCCAGAACACACTGTCTCCCCTCCCTGCCCACCCACCAAAAGAATCAAGAGAGAAAATAGGGCCTAGTGTGTGATCCTATTTATATTAAGAAAAATTACAGATATATTTGCATTAGTAAAGCAAAAAATCTGGAGTTTTGGAGATGTGTCCTCCTGGAAAGGGGCCTGTTGCTTCTTTCGTTTCTGTGTAGCAGCAAATGTATAGACCTGCTTTCTGACTACTCTTGGCTCCAGCCCACCTGGTAGGACCCTGCAACCCCCTCCCCTGCCCCACAACCAAGGAAGATCCCCACAGCTTCATCAGCTGTAGGATGGGCACGATGCTTCCCTAAAACAGTGCCTAGTACCTAGTAGGTCCTCAGATTATTCATTGCATGAAAACAGGGAATGCAGATCTCCCAGGTAAAGGCATCAGGACAGCAACTGGCACATGGTGGGCACTCACTAAGAAGGCCTCCTCCTCCTGGCAGCCTCCCTGGGCCCCTCACACTCCCAGGCCAGTCCCCAGACTCCTGGACTTGCCCATCCAACCTTGCCTTTCCCTCAGACTAGGGGCTTCTTAATGGCAGAGGGGGTTTCTCTTCTCTTCCCCGAGCACATCTGACCACGGATACCTGTACTTCCCTGTCCACTCACATCAGCACCACTTCCATATTGGGTTACCACCCTGCCCACACCCTGTCTTTCCATCAGGTTGGTGACACCTGGTCACCTTTATCTCAGGAATTCCATGTCAGGGAATTTATCCATTGACCTGTCTACATGAAGTTTCTAAGACTTCCACCCCAAGTTACTTACTTTGTAATAGCAATAGCCTGCATGGCCTCCCTGGAAGGCCAAGCATAGGGCATAGCCGTGAGGTGGGGCAGAGTCGGAGGGCAGGGCTCTGGCCTGCTTGCCACATGAGAGCACTCAGTAGGTGCTCATTATATATTTGTTGAATTAATCTAATGGGGGAAGTTCTTTAAGACAGTGGAAAAAAACAGTGTAGAAGAGAGAGTAATGGATGCCATCATTAGGATTCTTTTTTAAGCAGGAATTTATATGCACACACACGGGTGTTTGGTAGAATGTTTTGTAAAGAGACATCAGAAATAAGCTACTGAGAGGGGAACTGGGAGATTAGGGGGAACAGGACGGAGGTCTGTAAGTCTTTTGTGTCTTGATACCATGTTCAAGGATTCCATATGCCCCCTAACATTAATTTTTAAAAGAGCCCAAAGCTGAAGGAAGAAGGAGATTTCCCCTTCGGGAGATCCCCATTATCCTGGGAGGCTGATCCAAAAGGCCCTGCCCCCCAGGACACTGCTGTCCTGACCTCCCTTTGTTCCTTGCCACTCCAGGCTCCTTCCCCTCCCAACTCCCCATGGAGCTGCCCGACCAGTCCTGTCTGTAGTGATTAATAAACACCCTGTGATAACCTGAATCTCACAGAAGCTTCAGGGAGTGGGATCATCCTCTCTTGGTATAGCCCTTGTCCTGTGCCCACAGACTATGAGGACTTGCCGGTATGAGGGACACACGGTTCCGCTCCAGGGACCTAACACAATGCCCTTTGTCCACGTCGCTCTCTCAGTTCTGAATGTCCACCCTACTCACATCCAGACCTATGTAAACCTTCACAATAGATTCGGTGCTGGTCTGTGTTGAGGAATTAGGTCCCAGAGCTGGAGGAAACTCTCCCCCTAGGCTGGCCCATCCACAGGCAATTAATATTGACTCCATTTAAAGTCCATTAAGGCCTCAGGATAGGGATGATAAATATCATCTTGGAGCCCGGAGAGGAACTCCACCTCCCCCACTGCAGGCTCCAGTCCCTCCCCAGCACCATGGCTGAATCTTGTAATGCTTCTGGCTACTCCAGAAGCCCCTGCAAACCCACCATGTCTGGCCCCTGAAACCAGCACTCAGAAAATGAGAGGGACCGAGTGGCAGAGGGGTGGGCGTTCTCACCCAGACAGGAAGCTGGGGGGTGGGGGTGGGGGCAAGGGTACAAGAGCATTCAACAGGGGACTCTCAAATGTCAAGGTAGGCAGCTTGGAGAAAGCAGACCCTCTTCACATCCTCTGGCAGCTCAGCTGTACATGGGGGACCCTGCCTCTTGGAGAGACCCAAAGGCCTCAGGGGATTTCAGCTCATCCCTGAACTCTTCAGGCAGCCTTTCCATCCCTGTCTCCAGTTCCCCCCAGTGAGAGCATTTTTGCCACTTTATAGCTGCGGGGAACCGGAGCATGAAGATGTTACAGGATCACCCAGCCATGAAGTGGCCGACTCTAGGGTAACGCTCATAGCAAGTGCTCTGTGCTCCCTTCTCAGAGGAGAGAAATTCCAAGGTTCACATCCTCCCTGGCCCCCAGTTCTGTGATGCCTAAAGGGCCACCATTGCAGTAAGAATGGGAGTGGGGAGGACCCTGGGGGCACAGAATATAGAAGGGACAAAGGGCTGGTGATGGGAGCCAGGGATCTGTGGTGGGTGGAACCAGGCTCTGTTAGGATCGAAGTTCAGCCTCTTTCTGTGCTGGTGCAGAGGAAGAAACAACTTTTCCTACGGTCCTAGAAGCTCAAAGTCAGAGCTGGCTGCCCTGCAAGGTAGTGAGCTCTACCTCTCATCAGAGCTGCAAGCAGCCAGAGCCCTTATGTCCCTGAGTGGCTGCCTAAGACATCTGGGCAGGACTCTGGTCAGTTTGTCCTGTGCACACGCACATGTGTGTGTGTGTGTGTGTGTGTGTGTGTGTGTGTGTGTGTGTATTGGGGGAAAGGGGTGCAGAGTTCAGGAGCCTGTACACGTTGGCCACAGATCGGCTGGGGCACCATCATCCCAGGATCCTTCTTAGGATGTCGGTGGAGCCAAGGCTTAAGCAGATAATGGGTGCAGTAAGGGGAACAAGATGGGGAATTCAGAACTTTGTGTCAGCACACAGCTCAGGCTGGGTGAAGCAGGCATGACCCCTCACCAGGGCTTGGGGGGATGTTATCAGCCTGGCTAACCTCCAGGGGCTCAAAGATTGAACATACACCGCCCCCAACATCACTCAGGAGGTTAGTGGGAGGCTAAGGAAGGGTTTTTATCATTTGCTTTTGAAACAATTTCAGTTTGTTCCTGGTTGTGCCAGTGACATCCTTAGGGGTTTCTGCCATGGGAAAAATTTAAATCACAAACTTTCCAAATAGCAAAGATTAAATTTCCTAAGGTAACATCTGCAGCTACGTAGACTCCGTGCTAGCACGGGTCTTTGTGCTCATCCACAGTTTGCTTCTTGCACTTTGGAGTCAGGAGGCCAAGTTTGGGGTCTCAGATCCCAGAGGCCAAATCCCAGAGGCCAAAGAATGAACCGTCTTCCAGCCTAGACTCCACGTACGCCTGGGCTCCTACTGTAGCCTTGCCTGGAACCCATCAAAGGCCGCCTGCAGCCTCCACACTGGCAACCAAGAGTGGGATGAGAGGTGGGAGTGGGGAAGGCAGGGCTGAACCCCTGAAGGACCCAGGAGGGAGGCTCCTTCACTGGGAAGAAACAACCCCCTCCTCACACATCAAAGCCTTGGGTGTGAAAGCCTTCTGCTCCCAAGACTCCCTGCTCAATTAGAGCTTCAGGGCCCCCCATTAACTCTAAGATCTTATCTTCTGTTGCCCTCCTTGCTATTCGTCAAACATACCAGGTCCTGCCCACCCCAGGGCCTTTGCACCTACACTTCCTCTGCCAGAATGCTCCTCCCCCAGATCTCTGCCTACCTCAATTTTTCACCAACCTCAGTCTCTCTTCAAATGTCTCCTCTCAGAAATATGCCTTTTTGCATCCCTTATTTAGTATTGTACCTCTCCTCCCTCCATGGTCTCTTCCTCACCTTTATTTTTCTTTTTATCACTCTCCCCACATGACGTGGTATATAATTTACTTATTTGTTATGTGAATTGTCTCTCCTGAGGCAAAAATGTTTTTCTGTTTCATTCACTGCTATATCCCTCATACCTAGGATGATGCCTGGAAAAAATCAACTTTAAAAAAAATAGAATCTTTTTAACAAAGCTACAAGATAGGCATCAATTCCCCATTTTAAAAGTGAAGTGGACTGAAGCTCAGAGAGAGGAGATTTGCTCAGGGCCACCCTCAAGGATATCATAGAGCTGGTTGAGAGCATCATCAATAGAAGCTGAACACCTACTGTGTGCCAAGAACTTCACATTCATCAGCTCACATTCTGTTCACAAAGTCCCAGAGAGGGATATGCATTTTATCCATTAGGCTCTGAGGCTTGGTTTGTTGAGATCTGGTTCTACAGGGCCACTGGAATGGGCTCGATTTGCCTGCTGTGAATCACACTGGTTGCTCTCTCACACCCTCTTCCCTGTAGGTCAGGCTTGGGTGCCAGTGTAGTACGGGGGGAACTCTTGTCACTCTCTCCTCAGGTACCAAATGTAGCTGTAAACATCATTTTGAAGCCAAAAGTTCTTCAAAAAGACCTCCTCTCCCACAGTCTCACTGGTGGAAGAAGAGAACATAAGTGGGATGGCAGCTGCCCACTCTCAACCCCTCGCTCTCCTTTCCAGTCAAACCCAAGCTGGTGACTAGAGCAAGTAGGGCATCCTGCAGACAACCAACCAATCAATCATCATTCAAGTAAGATTTGTTGGGCACCCACTGTGTGCTAACCACTGTGTTAGCTGCTGGGGATAAAGCAGTGAACAAAATAGACAGAATCTCTGCCCTTGTGCAGCTGAAATGTAGTGCAGGAGGCAGGAAATAAACAAGCTGAGTGAAGAATTAGAATGCCAGGTGTTAAGGAGACAATTAAAGCAAGGGTGGGGGAAAGTTTGCAATTTTAGGTGGGGTCATGGAAGATTTCACTGAGAAAGACCTGGAGGTAAAGGAGGAAACAGAAGAGAAAGCTGTCTAGGCAGGAAGAACAGCATGTGCAAAGGCCCTGAGGTAGGATTTGGTTTTTGAGTATCAGAAGAAGCCCATGTGGCTGAGCAGAGAGAAAAAGAACAAGAGGGCTCAAGTCAGGAGGATCAGGGAGAGCATTGAGGCCTTGAGAAATTTTGCCTTTGTCTCCGAGAGAGTGAGGGGCCCAGGGAAGGTCTTGAGCAAAGAGATAACCTGAGCTGACTCAGGTCTCAAAAGGGAGGCAGGAGAGATCTCTGGGGCAAATAAGTGAACCTAACCAGGGAGCCCGCAGCTCCTCCCCTGGACCTTCAGCATGACTGGTAGCTGTGGATTCTCAACCACAGTTCCTGGAAAACATCTGTCTCCCCGACCCCCAACTGGAGGGGTCTAGGAGCAGAGCTTCCCTGTTGTCTGAAATACTGGGGATGGGGTCTGGATCACAACAGGAACTGGAAAAACTGGATCCTCAAATAAGGGTGGGAAGAGGGATGTGGGAAGGTAAGCAAAAGAATAAATGAACAAAAAGATGAATGAATGAGTGAGTGAGTGAATGAACGAATGAGGCAGAACCTGAGGTCTCTGTAGCTTTTCCTCTCCCCTTCCCTCTTCCCTCACTGTCCACCTGTGAAATGGGACAAAGCCCACCCAGAACTGCAGGATGAAACCCTGGCAGCCTCAAGCTGCAGCCTTCAGCTTCATGGGCCTCTGGGGACAGCCCTCCCTTCTCCCGCAGACACCTGCTCCTACTTCCCTGCGGTTCTGGCAGCTGCATTCAGACTCCTAATCCTGGGCCAGAGAGGGATGTTGGGAAAGACCCCAAGGAGCCCCTATCCCTGCTTCTAAGATGCTGGGCCGTTCACAATCCCCCCCAACTCCCACACTGGCCATTTACAGCCACTCTCAGTGTCACTGAGCCTCTTTAATGGGACCTCAACCCTCCTCAGAGGCCCCAGAACTAAAATACTATTGGCAACTCCATTTCATAGATGGGGACATGGAAGCCCCTGGGGCCAGACCCTGAGACACCCCCCTCCCCCGAAATAATTCTACGTTGGGTTCTTATTTCCCAGCCATTGTTCCATTTCCAGGAAGTCTTGTGAAGGCAAAATCCTGCTTTAAAAATTAGTTTGAAATTTAAAATTTTTAATGGAAACCATCAGGCTCAGCTTTGCCTCACTCATCCTGACCACCTGCCGGGGGCCAGGCTCCCCTGGGGAGTCTGGTGTCTCACTGTGGAAAGCTTCTCAGGCTGTGCCTCTTCTCGGCGTCCCAGAGATCCTGGTTCCCACAGCTCAGGCTTTTCAGAATTCCGAAATCTCAGTCCAGCCCCCATGGAGCCAACTGAGTGCCCGCGGGGGTTGGTTTCCATACTGGGGACGGCCTACCAGCAGGTGAGAAACAGCATGATTTACTGAGGGGGAAACAGTTGAACCAGGCCCTGAAAGATGACAAAGTTTTCAGATTGAACAAAACTAAGGTGGTGGCCCAGGCAGCAAGCAGGCCTGAGCAGGTCTTGAGGCAGGAAGCTGCCAGGCCTGGTTTAGAATGAGTGGTGATGAGAGAGGACCTGAGGGGGTCAACAGGCCACGTCTTAGAGGATCAGGAAGGCAGTGGAGAGACACCCTAGAGTGGGGTTGTTGGTGACCCAGACAGAGAAAAATGCGAGTCTCCCCTGTCCGGGGTGCCCCTCTTCACTGCCCACAGCAGTCCAGTTTCTGGCATCTGCACCCCTTTTCCACCGAGCTGAGCACAAACAGGGAGGGTCTCTCAGATGCTAGATCTTCACCCAAGTATCCCCCACCATGCCTAAAATTCCACCAGCGTCTCACCAAGAAGTAATGGTGGGGCCAGAGGGCCCTCCTGGCTCAGGCGAGTGATTTCTCACAACCAGGAGAGAGAACCCCCATCCTTCCCCACCCCCAACATAGCACCACACACTTCAGCTTTGCAAATGTTTGTGGCTCTCTCCTCGCACTGGCGGACTCATTATAAAATAATTGAGCACTTGTAACAGTTTTTCTCCTCGAGGATCCCAATTAAGACATCACTTTACGCTCTTCCTCCCTTGAAGACCGGCTTTGATTCTCCTCCCCAGCCCAGGCAGGGCTGGAAATGCTAAAAATACCCAGCCAGGCGCACCTCCCCCATCTCTCTCTGCCAGTCCACCTGAGGTCTGGGGCCTCACAGAGGGACTCCACCTCCCTGAGCCTCAGTTTCTTCATCTACAAAATGGGGAGAACAATGGCAGGGTCGCAAGAGGAGCAAAGAGAGAAACATTGCTAGGTTCTTAGGATGGGTGCTTGAGGGAGTCTGGGGAAGCAGGCTTTTGCCCTTTACTGCCCCCAGTACATTTGGGACTGGGGAATGGGGAGGGAATGGGGGACAAGATAGTTTTAGGCACAGCTAAACTTAGAATATGGAGTGGAGGAGGGGCTATTTCAGCAGGAACTGGGGTGGGGCCCAGAGGTTAAGGTCACAGAGAAGGAACAGGTCCCCCAGAGCTTCTGGCCTGTTTCTGATACCAAGATTCTTTGAGGCTTCTAATTCTAGTTCTAATTAGGAGCGTGTAATTCTAAGATTCATGAGGATTCTAATTCCTGGTGACTCAGACTCCAAGCAGATCCTGGTCCAGCCCTCCTCTCCACTCTCCCTGCCCAGTTAGGGCCCCACAGGGTGAGCCATTTCATGGTCCTCTCCACCACTCTTTTGCAGCCTGTGCACAACCAGAGGGATCCTGTGACATTTGAGCCAGGTCATGTCCCTCTACCCCAGCCTGTTCCCCTTTTGTGTAATAATAAGAATCTAAGCTCCTAGGGTCACCTTATCCAACCCCCCTCCCTGTGTCATCTCCTTCTTTCTCCCTCTAGCCTCACTTCAATGGATATTTATTGATTGGCTAACTGATCTGACACAGCTCCTCCTGAGTAAAAGACACTTCACTGGCTTCCTTGCTTCTGTACTTACCTCAGGACCTTTGCACTTACTGTCCCCACTGTCTATCACATTCTTCTTGCTCTCCACTTACCAAGCTCCTTGACTCAGCTCCACAGAGAAGGCCCCCCAAATTTTCAGATTGCTATGGCCACCCCATCCTTGTCTCACATGACACCATAGTTTATCTCTTGCATGTGTTCATCTCCCATCTCTCTCATTGTAATGTTTGTCTTTCGTTGCTGTGTCTCATGGCCTGGCATACAGTGGGTGCTCAATAAATAGTCATTGGTGAGTGAACGAATTCTGTAATCGGAGAATCTAAGTCTTTGCCCTCTTGTCCAAGGTCTGATGCTTTGTTAGCTCAATGGACATTTATTGATTGGCTAACTAACCTGACACAGCTCCTCCTGAGTAAAAGGCACTTCACACACGCCAGAGGGGAGACAATAGAGAATAGCTTACAGCTCCAACTTGCCAAAGGGACAGAGGGGACTTCATGTTGAATCGCTAGCCCCAAGGCCCAGGTCTCTCTCTTATATACCACCTGCTTAGTGGATCCAGCCACTGAGGTGTTCACACCTGCCGGGCTCTCCTTTGCCTTTGCCCTCCACAGCTGCCTTGCGTTGGCTGACAGAGCCTTAACTCTAGATGGGGCTTCTGAGGCCTTCAGGACCCAGTGTGAAGATACACAAGCCCTGCCAGGAAGTACAGGGTCAGTCTTGAGGCTGTAGTGGGGTTGAGAGGGAGGAGGAATGGGGCTAATGGACTGCTGATGGCCTCAAAGCTAGGACCTGGTGACCTCTGGCTCCTCAGGGGCTGTTAATAGTGCTAATGGGACCTGAGATGCCCCCTCACGGTAGGCCCTTCTCTCCTGGCCCAAGGTCATCAGGGCTGTTAAGTAGATAAGTAACAGGGAGGGAAGGGAGGACTAAATACCCCCTCCTCCACCCGGCACTCGCAACTTAGAAAGCCTAGAAACCAACTGAGAATGTGGCAGGAGGACATAGCCTGCCATCTTCTTAATGCAGGTGGGGAAGCTGAGACAAGCACAGCACAGGATCCAGTCACGTGGAGATGGTAGCCATGGAAGTGAGGGGAGCAGATGGATTTACAAACCAGCAGGTAGGACTATAGGATTTACTGAAGGGCAGAATGTGGAGGTGAGGGAAAGTGAGGAATTGCTAATTTCTGAGAAGTATATGCCAGGATTGGACCCACCTCAGCCTTTGCACTTGTTTTCTTCTTCCATGAATGCTTTCCCCTACATGGAGTCGCCTTTTTTTTTGCGGGGGTCGGGGGGAGGGCGTAGAAGAACTGGGATGTAGACCAAAGTTGTGGCGGGGTGCAGAGAAGTGTGTGAAAGGATTTACCAGCGACAGAGTGGGGAGCAGAACAGGCAGATTTCACTGAAATACACTGCTCAGGGGAGCAGCCAGGGAGACAGGAGAGGTCTGCTGCGCCATATGTGGGTTAGCTTCCTGGCTGGGGATCGAACTCAGACTTTAGAGGTGATAGCGCTGAGACTGAACCCCTATCCACCAGGGAGGCCCCTATAGAGAGTCTTCTTTAATCATTCACCTGCTTCAGGTGGAGGGTTTGCTCAGCTGTCACCTTCTCAGAAAGGCCAAACCACTCTATTTAAAATCGTAGCTCCCCCCACACCAGCAATACAGCAATATATACCTGCCTTATTTCTCCAAGGCACCTAGCAATCCCCCAATTTGAATGTCAACTCCATGAGAACATTACCCTGTCACCAGTTCTATAGCCCCTTGCACGAAGTTTGGCATACAGTAGGCATTCGATAAGTGTCATAAACTAGGGAAGACTGACAGAGAATGGGTTTGGAAGTCAAAAGTCGATAAGTAGGGAACTGACAACCATTCATTCATCAAATTCATTTGTTCAACAAGGTTTATTCAACATCTACTGTATGTAAGGCACTGCCCTGGGCACCAGGGAATAAGGAAGCCAGATGACATCCATGTCATCCTGGAGGTGATATTCTACACAAGGGGGTGGGCATGTGTCCCACTACTTTCCAAATTGCCTTTCTATTGTTGTTTCTGAATAAACCCATTTTGCTAGAAACATCTGTTTTTGTTTTGTATGAGGCCAGTATTCTTAGTGACTGGCACAGGGATCCAGAGAAAGACCCTTGACGCCCCTAGGGCTGGTGGGAAAACAGATGTGGGCATCCATGAGCCCTTTAAGCTCACTGCTTCCTCACGGCCCCTGGAGTCTGGTGGGTGAGTCTTCCAGATCCGAGCATCCCACTTGGCATAGAGCTCTCCAGAGACTTTTTCAGGAACTTTGCTTTTTCTGGTTAAGGCCTTGTTCCCTCAGGGGTTCTCATGGCACTTCAGCCTGTTCCACTCTGAAAATGAGGCCACCCCTAATTGGGACAGTGTCAGCCTCTGCTGGATCCTGGGAGACCACTCCGCTCCTGCTGGGGCAGTGCTGACTTCTTCCTGCGGGAGCCTGTTTCCTACCGGAGGGTGCCATGTCTGAGCCCTTGGATTAGCATGGAGTTGCTTAGACACAGGCTCTGTCCTCATTGGAAATCTTTGTTGTCACCAGGAGATAAGGGTTGTACTAAAAAGAAGTGGCCATTTAGGAGTCCCTGACAACAATAACAAAGAAAAGTGGGATCCCAGTTACCTAAGTATTTAAGGGTGCTCCTCCTTAAGAGCGCCTTTCAGAGAAATGAATCAGAACCATGGAGTTTTTTCATGTGCATTCGTACCTAAACAGCCATGATGGAGAATCTTTGAATTCCCCAAACTTACTTTTTTTAAAACTGAATTGGACAACCACAGCTCTGAAATTATTTAAACGGAATGGAAAATCTATTTCAATTGGTATCTGGAGGGCTCCACACCTTATCAGGAGTCTAAAATTGCTTCTTTACAAAATAAAAAATTTTAATTGATAGAGACAAACAAATAATTAAGGGAAGATGAAATGACTTTCAGTGACTCTTCCCCCCCACCCCCCACCTCCAGACACTTGGCAGCAGTCACGTGCTTGGCTCCCAGGAAATTCCAGGGCCCTCCCAGTCCTCCTCCTTAATCAGCTCAGAGAAACAACTCCCTGAGCTGAGGTTAGGAATGAATGTCTCTATGTCCTTATCGATAGTGGAGCTTCCTTTGCCAGGGTACAGGCCAGCGTGAGCATGTAAAACTTATCTTGTTGGGCTGTAGTAGCCAAAGGCAAAGGTGTTGCTTCCATTCCATCAAAGGGGGTGGATATTGTGTATCCACATAACATTTACCACTTTCATCCTTTAAATAGGAACCGTCAGTAAACCATGAGAAATCAACCTCACTCAGGGAAATATCAGTAAGGTGATTTCCTTTAGTTTTCGGAAAGTCTATTTTAGAATGTCCTGGAATCTTAATATTAGTTAAGGCAGCAGGTAAAAGTATGGTATCCTCTTCTTTTCCGTGTACAAAAAAAAAGGAAATATAATAATTTGGATATCCAAGGACAGTTCATTAAACTTTCCTTCAAGGCCATATCTTGTTATTCCCATTGAATTAGGTTGTTTTTTTAAATAAATAATTCAGAAGTTTTATCTATATCAACATAGGAGAATTTGCCTAGAAGGAGGGTGGTAGTTGACCCAGAAGAGAAAGATAATCAGTGTCTCCAGCATCAAATCTAGCATCCTCAGAGACTGTAAATAAAAGATGCTAAAGTTTCATTTAATTCACTGTGTTGAATACTTTGACTGTTACTGTCAACTTCTAGAATGATTTCTCCCTTTTCTTAGATCTCAGCGTGATACTTTCATTTTTAAAATGGTTTTTTAGTTTTTCCTTTTTAAAAATTGAGGAAACTTTGGTTTAGAACACTTCATGTACTTCAGAGGCACAGGGTCACACCTCTTCAGATGTGTGTTATCACACACACCATCAAGGCATCCACAGTCCTCCACAGTCCATGGGCCCCTCCCCCTCTTAGCTTTCCACCCTCCCCTCCCCCTTTGGTAGCCTCAATTTTACTCAGATTTCTAGGATTTATTTTTGTTTTTTTTTCTGACCCTTTGTTTTGTTTCTCTATAATCCACATCTGAGTGAAACAATTCAGTATTTGTCTTTCTCTTCTGATTTGTTTCGCTTAGCACTATCCCCTCCAGTTCTGTCCCTGTTGTCACATATGGCAAGAACTCATCTTTTTTTTTTTTAATCACTATTTCTTATTCCTTTGTGTATATACACCACGTCTGTCTTCTTAATCCACTCATATGTCCTTGGGTACTTAAATTGACTATTGGCCATAAATTGACTATTGACAGCTGATGCTTTTCTAAGAACTCTTGACCTAATCAATGAAAAGGAGAGGAGGTAGTAAGGAGAAAAGGATGGGGATCTGTCAAGGGCTCTAAATACAAGGGAATAGGTTCAGAGACAGGAAACTTTTGAGGCTTATTAGATCTCCCCTATGTGAACTGTTTCCTTACTCTGAAGCAGGTACTGTCTTATAACAGTGAGGATGGACTCTGAAAATGTGGCACCACTGTCAATAAGGAAAGAGAGAGATTCATTCCTAACCTCCACTCAGGGAGTTGTCTCTCTGAGCTGATTAAGGAGGAGAATTGGGAAGGGCCCTGGAAGTTCCTGGAAGCCTGAACATGTGGCTCCTGCCAAGTGTCTGGAGGCAGAGGAGGCGGGAGTGGGAAGAGAGTCACTGAGAATTATCTTTCCTTAATTATTTGTTTGTCTCAATCAATTAGAAATTTGTATTTTGCAAAGAGGCAATTTTAGACTCCTGATAACATGTGGAGGTCTCCAGATACCAACTGAAATAGATTTTCCATTCAGTTTTCATAATTTCAGAGATGCGGCTATCCAATTCCGTTTTAAGGAAAGTAAGTATGGGGAACTCAAAGGTTCCCAGAATCACCAGAATCACCATAGACCCAGAGGGTGTTGTAATCAACTGCCCCGTGGCATGAGGATACACTGCTGTGAAGTCGCTGAAGCCACTGCCCTGCAGGTTAAGGCCACTGAGGGAATCCTTTTGCTAAGTGTTCTGCATAAGACTTTTTCACACTGTAATAACCTTAAACCCTGCTACCCTCACCCCCACCACTACCCATGGAGCCCCTCAGGATGACCTGACACTGACAGGTCACCTCCTGACCTGCATGATGATCAACGAGATACTCAGTTAAGTGAACCTGACTTCTCATGGTTCACTGCTGGTTCATATTTGAAAGATGAAAGTGGTAAATATTATACAAAGGGTGTTGATATACAATATTACAATATACAATATCAATACCCTTTGATGTAATGCAAACAACACCTTTGCCTTTGGCTACTAAAGCTCAACCAGGCAAAGTTTATAAGCTCACGCAGGCCTGTACCCTGGCCAAGGACAAAACTGCCAACATTTATGCTGATAATACACACATTTTCAGAGTAGCCCTGAGGAATTTCTCTTGAACTTCACAGCAAACAAGGAGCCCATTTTACTGGCCAGGTTTCAGAATGTTGAAGAAGCCATGTGGCTTCCTTACTTCAAGAGGGGACAAAATTAAAAATGGCTCCTATGTACAGCAAGTTTTGGATACCGTAATTTTATCTGCTGCCTTAGCTAATATTAAGATTGCAGGACATTCTAAAATAGACTCTCTGGAAGCTAAGGGAAATCACCTTACTGGTATTTCCACAAACAATGTTGTTCCTAAAGGAACCAGTAGCAGCCAAACCTCTGTCATGGTCCAGAGAGACACTTCTCAAATAAATAAGTTAGGAGAACTAGCTAGAGAAGACCAACAGTTTGTCCCAGCAAAGGAAAAACAAGATCAGGAAGTCAAAAGTTGTTTGTATGACAAAAGGAGAAAGGCCTGGTTTGAGTCAAATGACAACCCATTCCGACAGTCTCTAAAATTTCCACTCCTAACCACTGCATATGCATTGAACACTAGTCCACCAATAAAATTATAGCATTCATGGATCAACATTGGAGGGAAACCACTAATAAGGTTGCAAAAAGTACCTACCGTGCCCCAACTGTCCAGGAAAACCTGTTTGCACTGCTCTTGGACATTTCAAATCGCCTAATGGGCATTCAAGATCTGGTAACTGGTTTCTTATAGTTACCATATCATGGATGTGAATGTGTTTTAGCTGTGGTCAGTATCTTTTTCTCACTGGACTTAGGGTTTTCCTTTGTAAACAAGCTACTGCCTCTGCTGTGGCCAAAGTCATTTTGGGAAAAATCCGAGCCTGAGGAATTTCTCTTGAACTTCATAGCAAATAAGGAGCCCATTTTACTGGCCGGGAGCACTGACAAGTTTGTGCCATTTGGCCTCTTTTGCAACATTTTCAATGTGTTCCTCATCTTCAATCTTCTGGTTTAGTAGAACTCACCAACAGTGATTGAAAACTCAACTGGCCAAATGTGTAGAGATCCTCCAAATACCTTGTCCAAAAGCATTGTCATTGATCCTTCTAAATCTCAGATCCACCCCTTCCAGAATGCATAAACGCTCACCCTCTGAGAATCCCATGCAACTAGTTCCTGCTTATTTGGTTCACAGCTGATTAAAAGAGATATATTTCAATACTGTAAAGGTTTAGTTGCTTCTATCAAAAATAGCCATGTTCTAGTTGAGCTATCTTTACTTTAAGCAATTATCTGCAACCTGGAGATCTGTCTTTTGGAAAAAACACCTCTGGAAAGGCTCTTCTCCAACTCAGTGAAAAGGCCTGATCAAGTACTGCTGAAGAACCCTTGTGCAGCCAAACTTCAGGTTATACTCTTGGATTCATGTGACACATCTAAAGAAAGCCTCAAATTCTGAATGGGCCCACACACAATTTGGTAACCTGGAAGTCAAGATTCTCACAATTGAAGTAGACATCTAAGGAGACAGTTTCTCAAGATGTCCAGAACAAGTCTATTAGAATACAAAGCTAGATGAGAAATGCCTAAGAGGCCTCTCTCCTATCTCCTCTCACTACTCTTCTATAACCCTAGTAGGGTTCCAATTCATGCATTTTCCCTCTGGCATGAAACATGACACCCAGGAAAGGTCTTTCCTGATATCAAGGGACAAAAAAAGGCCATCAAACCCAGGGTAAACCTGACTCTTCATCAAAGATGCTTTCAGAGAAAGATCTTGATCAAAGGGAGAAATGTGAAAATTAATATACAGAAACTCTATTAAATGAGTTTGGGAGGTTAAAGGAGCATTCCCACTCGTGTGCAATCTGTAAATTGCTGTACCCAACATGGCTTGCATCTCCAACAGGGAGTGATGCTGCTTCCTCACCCCAGCAGAAGGAAGGAGATACCTTTTACCCAGGAGGAGCCCCTCAAAGGTTAAATAAAGTGGTGTTGGCCTGGGTTCTAAGGAAGTGCACATAACTTATCATGAGCCTGCACTTTTCACATTTCTTCTTGTTGCTTCCAAGTAAACCCACTTTGTTGGCGAAACAACTGATTGTTTTTTGTTTGAGTTGAACAGCCTCTGGCTTGTTTGGCCCTCAGGCTTCTCCTCAACTTCTGAGCCTCAGTTTGCTCATCTGCATATGCAGCGATGATCCCACTTTGAAAGATCTAGCCAGGGTTGAACAATGAGGCTGTGGCTGAGCTATGGAGGGAT
Source organism: Scalopus aquaticus (assembly GCA_004024925.1). NCBI lineage: Eukaryota > Metazoa > Chordata > Mammalia > Eulipotyphla > Talpidae > Scalopus > Scalopus aquaticus. Next base: position 109,186 of record PVIJ01003266.1, read on the forward strand.
TGGGGCAGTGGGGCTGAGTAGCTCCTGAAGGACTCAGAACAATCTTTAGAGTCTCCCAGTCCCACTGCATGTGTACCCAGCACAAGCCTCCCACTCAGTACTTCACACTGACCAATATGCCAGCTCTACTTCAGAGATGAGAAAACTGAGACTGAGTGAGGGGTTGGCCTACTGGCAGGTGGCAGAGCCAAAGCAACGAGGCAGACCTGGCTCCAGCTCTCAGCCCCTGCCTGGCTGATCAGCTCTGGAGTAGATGAGTGGGGGAGACAGCACTTCCGTTTCCTGCTCCCCCCAGCTCCTGAGACTAGGCCAGAGGCAGGGAAGCATAGGAGTCACCTCAGCCAGTGGTCCATGGAGTCAGTGGGGTACAGAAGGCAAAGGGGGGTATGGAGTCAGGGATAACCCCAAGGTCCTCCCCACAAGCCCTGGAGGGACGATTTTCATGACTGGAGCAGAGAAGTTTTACCCTCGTTCCCCCACCACACTCTGAGTCTCCTCTAAGGTTCCTGAGGCTGAAGATAAGAACCCCACTGGGTACCCAAAGTGGCCCTGTGGAACCTGATAGGGTCCTTCATGCTACTGACGCAAATGAGGTCTCTTCGGAAACAAGCTCAGAGGGCATATAAGGGGCTTATCCCAGGCCCTAGCCCAAACCTACCAGCATTGGGCCAGTGTGGAGTGGACCTTGCCTGGGTCCTGGTTCTGTCTGGGCTCACACAGGAGCCAGCGTTCAAGTGGGGAGAGGCACAACATACCCTCATGGTCCCACCCTCAGCCCTTGGCTGCCTCACCTCCTCCATCCATTCTGCTCCCACCATGCTGGCCTCCTGAACCGATGGGGCATCTCAGAGGCTGCTGGGCTTTCAGTGTCACTGGCCGACACTCCCCATGGAAGCGTCTGGTTTCACCTTGGAGACACAGGGATGTAATGGGCCCATACCTCATATATAGGAAATATCCCGATACCTCAGGAGCCTGGGGGACCCTGCTTTGGGAAGCCTGCAAGCCCCAGAGACACAGCCAGCTCTCCAGGCTCCTGCTGCCCTGCCAGTCCACTTCATCTCCCAGCAAGACACTGGTGGTACTGCATTCGTCTCATTGCTTCTTCTGGCTCCCCTCAGTGCCAGGCTTGGGGAATCAGGGTGCCCTGGACTTAGAGAAGAAGCCCTGGGAGGGTTACTACTCTGGGAGTGGCTCAGGACCATCACCAAGACCTCCTGGAGTTATCATGAGGGTGGACTGAAATGCAGCAGGTCTTGCAGCCCAAATGCCCAGGGCACAGGGTAATAATGCACAGTACACGCTCTTCCCTTTGCCCTTGCTCATGTCTGTCAGGGCCATGTCTGTTGTGTGACCTTTGGGTTTCCTCCCACTCTGAGTCTGGGGCTTCTGGTTGGTTCTCCAAGGAGCTCATACAGGACCCTCCCTTGAGGTTCTGTCATTTTAGGGCTGCTTGCCCCTCCCTGTGGAGTCCAGGCTGCACAGTTGGTGATGAGCAGAGAGAGATGGGGTGGGGTGTTCCCAGGCCCCATAGTACCTAGAGCTGCCCCTCTCTGCGACCCCTGTGGGCTGCCTGGGGCTGGCACAGAGAACATCTGGGTGTTTGCAGAGGGAATAAGGGCATAGCACTGGACTGGGGCTCTGGTGAGACCTGGGAAGCCTGTTTCCCAGAGGCAACTTGTCGGGCACAAAGAGTGGGGGAAACGAGGGTAGGTGGGAACCAGCTAAATCAAGACTATGTCTCAACTCACTGACTGGACTGTTACCAAGCAGCAGTGGGACTCTGTCCTTCCTGTCCCGTGGGAATAATAATCCCCGACTTGCCTCGGGAGCTGCTCTGGGGGAAATGAAAGCATGATCATACCACTGCACCCCTCTGAGCCTCAGTTTACCCAGAACTCAGCAGGAATGGACCTATGGCTTTTGGAACTATCGCCCTGAGCCAGGACGAGTGCCCCCCACCCCAGACAGAGAGAAGAGCTGGGATGACAGGAGAGGCGAGGCCAAGCCCAAGCCCAAAATAGCCTGGGATGGCAGGATGATGGAGGCGGTGCCGGGCTGGGTGGCAGGACTTGGTAATTGATGACCCTGTGCCGGCCATGAATAAAACATCGGCCTCCGCTCCATTCTGGTTCATTATTTGCTAAGGGGGACAGGCCTCGTTTGTTAGGGTCACCCCGACTTGCCTCCTCCCTGGGTCCTCCTGTCCTCTCTTGACTTGGCTCTCCAGTGCCCAAAGAAAAAACTGAGACGCTCAATGTGATGACCTGTCCTTGTCCTCTTCCAACAATAGAGCCCTCACTGCTCCCTAAATCCACCCGACCACACCCCCCCCACCCCTGTCTGCGCTATTTCACCGCCAGGAATGCCCTTCCCACTCTTTCTCACCTGAGGAGAGTCCAGTTTTCTCAAGGGTCCGCTGAATTAACCTTTCAGGAATCTTCACCTGCCCTTCAGGACATGTATCTGGGACACATGGGGGCCTTATGGCCATGATGTGATGGCTCATGCCTGGCTGGGGCCCCGCCCTCCCTGCCTCCCCTTCTGAAAGGCTCTAAAGAGCACAGACCAAATTCAGTCTACCTGAAGGTGCCATTTTCACCAACTGATAGTCAAAGCCAGACACTGAGAAGAGACATCCACCCCACAGGGGGGCTGTTAGGTAAGATTGCCATAAAGTACTGAGCTCCAGGCCCTCTGAAATGTCTGGTTCAAGGATGTGCTCTAACACATGTGAAATGACACCTGAGGACGGATACTTTCTCTATCTGTGGCAAGAGAAAAGGAATAGACACATCCAGATGCCCGCCTAGGCCACGGATGCAGTACGCCCTATGATGTCACCCTGTAGAATATTACAGAGCCTCAAAGAAAGACAAGGCTGCCCTATCACACCAGACACAGAGCTCTTCTAAGACATAAAAAGTTTTTTAAAAGCAAGGGCACAACAGCTCTCCCACATTCCTCCTTTACTGTTCAAAATAAGAACCGCAAAAATGATTTTGTACCAATGCTGTGTATATATAGAAGTCTCTGGAAGGACACACAAGCCATCACAAATTCAATAATAAATGAAACCTCTGACCTATTGACCTAGGAATTTACAAAGAGGCACAAGCCCTGGACATAACCCAGGTAAGCAGAAGTACCAGGGATGCTGCAGCCATTATTTTCTTGGCTAAGCATGGAAAGGACCAGACGTTCCGCATGTGCAAGGCAGGCTCTGTGGCAGCTCTGACAGCATCCTCACAGAAAAACTTAATGACCCCCCCACCCCAGCCCGTGACAGGAAAGCAGACAGTGGGTATTGTGTTTCGAAGCACAGAGAAAGTCCGAAGGAAAACATCCCACGTAGCAAAGCTTCTCCTTGGGCCAAGGCTTCTGGTCTCTTCCTTTTGCTTCCTCTGTGTTTTTGAGGCTGGGCTGTGGACCCCACGGCACACCTGAGTTTCCCCCGACACTGCCCAGGCTACGGGGAGTGTGGTCAGCAGTGGGCCCACACCTGTGCTGTTCTGTGCGTGCCTCCGTGTGCACGTCCTCCCAGCTGGCTCCTCAAGGACAAGGCGCCACTGATCATCACTGCCCCACCACAGGGCTGGGCACCAGGGAAGGGGCTAGCTCAGCGCCCCCAGGCCGTCCTCTCTGCAGCCAGCCCGCTGACTCACGGCAACTGCCCCCTTTCTGGGCTCAGATACAGGAGACTCCATTCCCTCCCATCCTCGACCAACTCCCTGATCCACCTGCCATCATTCCACCCATCACACAAGAAGCTGGTGAGGAACAGACCCAGAGGCTGACTGCACCCCTCCCTTCCAGGGTGGGGGGAGGAGGCTACAAAATTTCCTCTGAAGACTTGGCACCGGAGAGGTAGTGGGATCATATCAGCCTGTAGTCCCCTCTGCCTCTTATCACCTTGTGACCTAGGTCAAGGTTTTGTGTGACCACAGGCAGAATAGGCATATTTGACTTGAATACTTAGGCTCCATATTGCTTCCGAACTTCTGGGAAAAGAAGAAGAGTGAGAAGGAGCAAGCCCTGAGAGTGGCTAGAGATGAAGGACAATGAACGAAGGTGCTCTGCGGCCACAGACAAGTAGCTCAGCCTCTCTGGGCCACCTTTCCCAGTGTGTACAATGAGGCCCCATGGCCTCACTAATTGGACACTTTCAAGATTCCTGGAGTTGTTGATATGAGAAGACCCTATTGGGGAAGGCTGGCCAGCCCATAGACCCTGGACGTTGATTTGAGACCACAAAACAGATCCTCTATGTACCCTCCCTCCCCAGAAACCTGAGCCTAAGAACAGGCTGGTTTGAGGGAGTGAGTCAGTCCTGAGTGGTGTGAGGGCTTTGAGTTTGTGGGAATAAAATGAAGAGTCTAGTCTGGGGCCCAGACCCCTCACATCTGCTACCAAGAGGACAGGAGGAAAAGGTCGAGGTGGCCCTGGGGACGAGGCCAGTCCTGTTCACCACAAACTGGAGGCCCAGCTTGCTTGCTGCTAGGTGGGCACATGCGTGGGTCACAGACACTGGAACCCAAGGGAGTGTCTGCTGGGACCATGTAATGGAGACCCCTGACTTCTGGGGCAGGATGTACCCTGCACTCACCTGGTGTCACTGAAGGGCTTCGAGGGGGTCTGACCCAGGCAAGACCACACACACAGGACAGGGGAAGGGATTGGGACTTCACGATGCCCTTGAGTAGCTGGTCTGGGGCTTGAGAGAAGTTGGACTTGCCCTCTCTCCACTCACTCCAGATGTGACATCATCAGAGGTCTATCTGAAGCCGCAGTGGATGTCTGTTCCATGCAGCCCCAACCTCCTTACAGAGCAGACTTACAAGAGTCAGTTGTCCTCCAGAAGCTGTTGCATGGACGACCTGTCCAGTCAGAGCAGGAAGCCAGCAGACTTGGTTCACTCCTCAGTACTCACCGAGCCCAGCTAGCTGTATGCCCGGAGCACGCTGGGGTGAGCAGGGGCATGGTCTCTGCCTCTGGACACTGGGGGTAGGGAAGTGCAGGGGTGTACAAGTGTGTGTCATATAAGGCGATAAGACTGCCGATGGGTGAATCCCCAAAGGTGATCACTACACACACTGGGGGCTTATGGTGTCTTGAAACTTGAAGCTTGATCAGGAATTGGGAGAGACGTGTCCCGCTCTGAGGGAAGAACAAAAATTAAATCCTGCTGCTAGAAGGAGGATGGGTGTTCAGGAGAGGGAGGGGAGAAAAAGTCCAGGGCACTGAGCAGTTGGGGGCAACAGGAGGTAGATCCCTCCCAGACCATGACATTTCTTGGATACCTCTGACTAAGGATGAAAAATTCACGTGATGTTGGCATATCACTGTAGAATCCGCCCTTGGTTTGTCCTCACAGATCTCTAAGGAAAACAGACACTCTAAGAAGATGGGGTGTGTGTGCCCCGTGCTTGGCTTTCTCTGGAGGTATATGCCCTTAGGAGACATGCGGCTATAGTGCAAAGAACCAGGACCCAGGGGTCCCGTGGGTGTGAGGTCAAATCCCAGCCCAGTTTCCCTTTCCCTGTGGGTCTTGATTTCCTGTCTGTGACCTGTCCCTCAGAGCCCTGGGCACCTGAGAGGGAGGAAGCAAAGAGCAGCCTGGGGGTGAAGGAGGACACACACAGGATCAAATCAGTGAGGGGTTTGGAGGGGACCAGAGTTGTGCAAAGGGTTTCCAGGCCAGTGGAGTAACAGCACTTGTCATGAGGACTATTGTTGGGACCTCAATCAGCAAGAAAACTAGTCCTGAAAACACCAGGGACTATAAGCCAGAAGGCCACACCTAGCTCTCTAACCTAAAGAATTGAAATGGGCGTTCAAAGTATCCAAATCCTCTGCATCACTCACACTGGCCAACAGGTGGCAGCAACCCAAGGGTCATCCACAGATGCAGCACTACACACTGTGGCAGGTCCATGCCCCAGAATATCACTCAGTCAGGAAAAGGAAGTCCTGACACACCCATGGGATAGATGAGTCTTGAGGACTTTATATCAAGTGAAATGAACCAGACACAAAGAGCCAAATACTGTGATTCCACTTACATGAAATGTCCAGAGCAGACTATAGGTAGAAAGGAGACTAGAGGTTGCCAAGGACAGGGGAGAGGGGGGAGGGGTTAGGGAGTTGGGAGGGAGGGCAGAGGGGGGGATTGTGGGAAAGATAGGGGGTGGGAGGGGATAGAGAGGTGGGGGGGAGAGGAGTCACTGTAATGGGTAAGAGGTGTTCTTTGGGGGTGATAAACATGTTCTGGAACTGAAGAGTGGAGATATTTGTACAATACTATAAATATTCTCAATGCCACTGAGTTGTACACTTTCAAATGGGTAATTCTGTTATGTGAATTTTGCTTCACTAAAAAAGGGGGAAGGCCACCAAGCAGGACCGCAGCAGAGAGTGCAGTTGACTTCGTGAGCCAGACCACCTCTGTTAAGTCCCTCCTCTGCCAGTGGCCGGTCATGTGACCTTGGGTATGTTCCTTCACCTCCCAAAATTCCCTTCTCCCTGTGTGGAGCAGGGGTAAAAATACTACCTGCTCAATGTTACTTCAATTTAAAAATTTTTTAACTTAAAAAAAGCAACAACAGTGTCTGCTGTGGGTGGATGAAGCTCCCAGTCTGTCCCAGACCAGGTCTGGGGCCCCAGAAACCCAGTGGTCAAGCACCGAGGCAGAGCAGCCACGTCTGGACACCTTGGACACCTTGGACTGTCCAAGGTCAGCTCCATTTCCTCTCTGGGCGCTCCTCCCACCACCACTGCCCAGCACGTCCCCCCTCCTCCAGCCCCTAGGTGCCTCCACAACTCTCTATGCCTCAGTCTCCCCATCTATAAAATGCAAGTCATAATGGCAGCCCCCATAGGTGTTGTGAGGCTTGAAGAGCCCCACAGAGCCATGCCTGGAAGGGGGGGAGGGCAAGCTCTACAGGTGTGGATTATGGCGGTGTCTCATTCTTACCACAACTACCCTTCAGGTGGAGAAGCAGAAGGACGGTGAGTGGAGCTGGCTGCCACGTAGGAAGGGGTGAGGCCAGGCCTGTGGCCTCCTCTATCCTAAACAGACAGACTGTGTCCAGCCTGGGTTCCGCCCCACCTCCCAGAGAGTGCACACTCAGGCTGCGGAGGAGGGGGGGCAGCTGGGGGATGGGGTGTGTCACCATGCAGGGAGCCAGGAAGAAAGGGGATGGGGGGAGGGCAGGAGAGGGAGCAGGCCATCACACACGAGAGCACACACACAGGATGAGCCTCCGGAGTGGGGAGTAGGGGGTGCAGCATGGCCTGTGCTGGGGCGGATTCAGCCCTACCCAGCCACACTTTATAAATTTTGCATCATCTTGGCTATGAATAGCTTCCTCCGCAGCAAGACAGACAGTTCAAAGGGAAGAGAAGGGCCTGAGGCGGGGTGGGGGAGGGACAGGATGCACCTCGAATCCCTAACTGGGGTTCTGGAGACATGGCTGAGGGGGTATAGGGTTGGGGACCCTGCAAGGGTGTGGGAGAATGGGGAGGGGCTCCCACCCACGTCCCATAGGGGCCAGGTGTGCTTCTAAATTGAGCACATGAGGCAGAACAGGGGTCCCCACAGAGCACTGGCAGCCCTATGAAGGCTTCCAAGATGGGGCAGGAGGACACATCAGGGGCCAGTAGCAGTTCCGGAAGCCCAGCTAGAGATGCCCACCCTCCTGCAACCTTGTGGGCCATTTCTCAGGCAGGCACACTGAGACCTAGGAAATTTACCCTCTGCCAAAGGTGAATGGGTGAAGTGACTGGAAGAACTGTTAGGGAGGAACAAGTGGACAAACAGAGGGCCTAGCCAGGTCCCAGGAAGTCAGGACTATCAGAGTACAGTCAGGGGTCTTGGGAGGCCATGGCTTGGCTGATGGTGACGTGACAACTTCCACAACCTCTATAGCTGGAGAGACTAAGTTCAAATCCCAGCTCCACCTCTTCCAACTTGGGTGGCCTTGGGAAAGGCACAAAACTGCCCTGCGCCTCAGTTTCCTCAATTATCAATGTATAGTAAAATAAAGCAGCACCCCCACAGGATCGACAGTAAAGTGTGCCCCTGCGGTAATGGAACTTGGCCTCCCAACTGTGCTTTCCCATCTGCAGAATGGACTGATGCTATCCCCTGCCTTGTGTGGTTTGAGAGGACACGGTGAGCGTGCACAGCCTCCAGAATAAATTTGGCACAGTATAAGTGCCGTGTGAGCGTCAGTCACCATGCTGCTCATTTTTGGTTATTGAAACATGAAGGGGGCTCATAGCCATAAACAGAGAAAGTCATTGCTGCAGTCCCCACATGCCACCCCCAAATGACCGACTGAACCTAAGATCAGGGAGCACAGTGAGGGCAGCTTAGACACAGGCAGTCTATCCCCTCAGGCTGGGCTTGGCAGGGGGTAGCTATCCACATGGGGTTCTGCAGGCCATTACCACCTACACCCACTACATGTGTTCTGGGGACCTCAGGCCATCTTAAGCCCCAGCCTCAGAGAGCTGTTTGTAAGCAGAAGAGAGCATACTGGTCAATTCATCAGGAAGCGGGGAGAACAGCTTCGCCTAGCATCACATCCCTGCTGGTTGTTAATACAGTCATGACAGCACTTGCCCTGGGGGGCACTGCTCTAAATGCTTCATGGCATTAACTCAATCCTCAAACTGCTCTTCTGAGACAGTTGCTAATCTCCGCTTCAGAGATGGGGAAACTGAGGCCCAAGAAAGTGAAGAAGTTTGCCCAGGATGTGGGGTTCATCACCATCCCTCTATCATTGTTGGGGCCAGGTGTTTTAGGTCCTATTCTATGAAAGTGCTGGGAGCCTGGGATGAACTGTGAGGTCTCAGTTTCCCCAGTAGAGATGGATCTGAGACAAAGGGAGCAAAAGCCAATTCTAGCCCTTGGCGGCTCCCCTTGCCAACTGAATCCTTAATTCCTCTTTGCCTCCTTTTCTCCCTGAAAGGGGAGTAACAGCTCTTGCCTCCAGGACTAAATGAGGTGAAGTGGATGGGTGAGCATAGCTCTTACCACATAGTAAGCACTCCTCATTGGAAAATGATGGTTGTGCTATTACTATTATTGCTGCTATCACTGAAAAATGAGGGGTCTCTGATATTCTCCTTTGCTTTGAGATTGCAGACTGGGGGATGGAGATTGATACATAGAGAACTGGGGTAGCCTGTGCCCAGTGGGAGGCAGTGACTGGCCCAGCCCTGGAGCCTGGAAGGTTCTAGCATGGCAGCTTAATCCAGGACTCTTCAGATTCAATGGTGTGGATTCTTGACTTTGCCACTTACAAGCTGTGTGACCTTGAGTAGGCTGACACACCTCTCTGTGCCCCAGTTTCCCCGTCTCTAAGATGCCAGCTGAGAGCAGCCCCACATCAGAGGTGGCGGTGAAGTCCAGTGCCGTGATGCAGACATAGCCGCTGGCTGGAACCCCAAGGTCCAATGTCCTTGTTCCCAAGTCCAGTCAACTCAGTGAGGACAAGCAGTGTTGCAGAGTCAGATATTCGTGGGACCACTCCTTTGCTTACTTGGGGCCTGGAGCAAGCCACTTCAAATTTTATGCCTCAGTTTCCTCATGTGTGCAACACAGGCCACCCAGGATGTGGTGAGAAGGTAAAGAGGCAAATCCAAGATAGCGCTCAGCTAACAATGCTGCCTCTGTCATCACTGCTGCTGCCGCTGCTGCCCAGGACACCCCAGTAGTCCATAAGATTTTCTCTGGGGGAGGCGGCACCCTGAGGAACTCAGGGCCTTGCAGTTCCCCTCATTTGAAGTTTCCTCTCTGGGTGATAGGCGCACCTACCTCTTTCCCAACTAGCACAACAAACACATTAGAAAGGTGGCTGTGAGGTCACTGGAGGGTGCAGTGGCAAAACCTGACAGAGCAGGGGCTGGGGAGCAGGTAGTCTCCACAAAGTCTTCGCTGGCTGGGGTTCCAGAGTGTACCTCTTGGACTCTCTTACAATCTGTATTTTGGAAGCTCCAAATGGGTCTGGTCCATCCTCCAAGCCAGAGCTCCCAGCCTCCTACCTTCCCCTGCACACCTGCACACACACCTACATACAAGGGCCTGAATATCATTGGCACACCTGAGATACTTTACCTACTGAGTCATTGGGACAAAGCCCATTGGTCTGGGACAGGTGCAAAAATGCAGACATACAGGGAATCTAACCCCAGACCTGCCTCAGACTATATCACCTTAACCGCTCTGAGCCTCACTAATAACCCAAGCTAACACAATCGTCACGAACACCTCTGGGGAAGAATAAAGCAAAATCATTAGCAGCTCCTGTCCCCTACAGTCACACAGCACTTAAAAGTTTATAAAGCCCATTAGAATTTACTTCCCACGTCCCACCTCCATGACCTCCTGTGTTCGGCTAGACATTCCATTGAGCACCTTGGATGTCCCTCCCTTCTGACTGTGTCTGCCTTCTCCTTCAAACTGGAGACTTCCAGAGAGTGGAAACTAAGAGCAGAAATTAAACTGAGTTTAATTTTTTTCTGTGGCCCCAGCAACATCCAGGATAAGACCTGGCACATTGGGAAGCTCGGAATATGCAGAATTGCTTTTCCCCATGTGTAAATTGCAAATGTGGCCACAAATGTTTTGCAGCAATTTCCACTAAGACGTGGAATCTATCTCCTGTCTCCTTTAATTAAGTGCTGGACCAAGACTAAGTAGGTCTCAGGAGGCCTTGCAGCCTCCCGTGCAGGAGACCCTCCTAATGCTTCATAGACTGACCTGGACTGGCCTGCTGGCCTCCTGGAGAGTGAGACCCAGCCCAAATCACTAATCTTACAAACTGTGAGTTAAACAATACTTTGTTGTTTCATATCCCTGTGTTTAAGGGGTGTTTGTTATGGTGTAAGAGCTAACTGATACATACCATATCTCCATTTTACAGTAAGGAGATTGAGGTTTCAGCAGGCCAAGTCTCAAGGCCTCATCTCCATCTGCAAAGGATAGAGATGCTACCCACTCTCCATCAAGAGGAAATCAGTGAATGAAAAGTGCACACCAAGGGAATGGACGGTGTGATGGCTCTGCCAGCACTTTTGGTTGCATCATTAAAAGCATCATTGATAAAGATGTATTGTTGCAGACAAAGGCATGCCAAGGGTGCCTTCTAATTGTTCCTGACATTTTTGTACTGGCTGCTGATTGATTGAGCAGGCATGCTGGGCCCCACCAGATGGAATAAAAAGTCCCACATCACGCTCCTCCCACTGACTTTGGGACCACAAAGAGAGAGGCTTCTCCTCTAGCCAGAAAGCCACCTATGCTCTGGATGGTGGCAAAGGGGAGGGAAAGAGGGGACTCAGAACCAGGTTGACTTCTCACTGACTGACAGGGGCTTCCCCTGTGCCCCTGAAGCCCCAACCGTAACAGGCTGCTCCACATTTTCTGTACCTGCTACACTTTTGCAACTGCTGTTCCTGCCTGAGTTACCCTTTCTTTTTTCCTGGCCAGACCATGGTCAACTTACCTGCAACCCCCAAGGTCCAGTCCAGTGCATTTCCCTTCTGGCCCTGCTCACTATCCCCTGGCTCCAGGTGGGATCCATCTCTCTGTGGCTCACTGGCCCCAGCCCTGAGCTAAAATGCCCATTCAGCAGCATGTCTCCTGTCAGAGTGGGAAACTGCTCCCTACACCCTGTCCTCCAGCCCCACCAAGATCACTTTCCAGCCAGCACTCAGGGATGTATGGATTTACCTTAACCCAAACTAAAGACATTTAGGGAAAATCAAACTCAGACACCATCTTTGACCACACTTCTCCAGAAAAGTACATTTCCCAGGTACTGAATCTATTCTCATTGTCTCAAATCCAATCAAACGCAGCGAGGTAAGCTTATAAAAAAATTACCACCTATGGGAGCCCATCTCAGACTGCAGATCAAACACTACAGGAATTAGGCTCTGGAATTTGTATTTTCACTAATTTTGCCTTGTCTGTCCATGCCCTTGACTCCTACACCTAACCAGGACCGAGAACAGCTGGACTGGAACAGGGGCTTTTCAAGCTGGGTTCCAGAGCACCTTAGGGATTCAGGCACCTTCCCTGCTTTGAACCTGGTACCTGGGTTCTAACCTGTTTTATTTTGCAGGGCTCATGGACAAGTTCTTTTTTTCTCTCTCAACAAGTTCATTGACTTCCAAAAGGTGTGGGTAGAACAAGGATTAGGATAACCACTTTGGAAAGTGGTTTAACTACATCTGCTAAAGCTACATAGAACCTATGATCCAACAAGTCCACTCTTGGGTGTGAAACCAAAAAAGTGAAAATATGTGTCTACCAGAAGATCGAGGCCTGTGCATTCTTCATTGAGAATAAAGTTTTGTTCCTAAACCAGAAGCAACTCATTAAAAGGAGAAACGATAAACACATCATGTGTATTCACACATGGAGTACAATACGGATAAGGAGAACAAGCCACAGCCACCACTTAGATGTACTCGCAGGTATTATTCCCAGTGAGGAGAGCCAGCGTCAGAGGAGCACCTGCTTGGAGTTTCACTGACAGGAAACTCAAGAATAGGCCAGACATTCTGGGGTGATATTGGCACTCCACTGGGGTTCCAGGACCACATGGAAGAACTCATAGAACACACATCCGACTGTATCTAGGTTTATGCCCTTTATGTCAGCTGACTGCTGAAAAAACTGGCTGGCAAAATGGATGCATTTAACAGTCACTGATGTCAAGGATGTGACTGGGGTCCTAGAGACTAAGATTTGGGTTCTATTCTGGCTTTGCCCTCTCTGACTATGTGGTTTGTCTATGCCATCACCCTGGGCTCTCAGAGTAAGGCTGAACCATAAGAGGGGGTGGAATCCTGGGGTGCAAGCTCTGTGACACTCCAGCTTGGTGTCCAGAGATGCCTGGTCTCCCTCTGACCCCACAAAGCCTGCTCAGGGCCAGATCAGGCTGAGTCAGCGACTGGAAAGGGAGCACAGTCTCCCCACTTATGGGACCTCCAGGTCCTGCTGCTCTCCCACCCAAGGTCAAGCCTGGTGACCCTGCCAGCCTGATAGCTTGTGCCCTGCTCTCCAGCCATGCTGATGTCTCCATCCTTCCAACAGAACTTGCTTGAACCTCACCACAAGCTCTTTGTACATGCCCTGCCAGAAACACTGTCCCCCAACTCCTTGTGTACTTGGATCTTTGTTATTTAGGTCTCAACTTTGTCACCTCCTCTAAGAGGCTTCCCAGACAGCTCAGCCAAAGGCTGGAAACATCAGCCTGGCCCTCAGTCCTCTCCTAGAGTGTATCTCATGACTGTAAGTATGATTGTTTCTTTAATGTTTGCTGATCCCACTACACTAACCTAATGAGGGTAGATCACTGCTGCATCCAGACAGGCTGCTCACAGTGGGGCCGATGAATGTGTGTTACAGGAGTGAGTGGACGGATGGATGGATGGATGGATGACTGAACAAATAAACTCAGCAATTCCAGCCCTCCTGAGAATGCAAGGAGGAATAGAGTTCTCCTAGGAGGAACAGCAAAGATCAACATAATGAGGGGGGGCTGGGGCTCATCAAAAACAGGAACCCTGGATGAGCTTGTGTCCAGGTATGAGGAAAACAGCGCTGCCAGTAATGGCACCAGAACCCACTGACTGAAGGACCCTGGAGTAGGGGCACGGGTCCGAAAGCAAGACCCCGCTTCGAGACTCAGATCTTTGTTCTGTGTCTTTCCAGCGTAGAAAGCTATCTCTCTGGGACTCAATTTCCCCAACCATAAAATTAAGGTAAATCCTACTAGCTACCTATGTCATCATTGCAGTTTGGGACAAAAAGTGCTTGGAAAAGAGTGGGCGACACAAATGTTAGCAACTGTTTTTGACTATTTGCCATGGGCAGTGGCTGGGCTCACATCTACCCTCAAAGTAGCACTACAATTCTCATTTTGTAGATGAGGAACCTGAGGCCCGGAGAAGTGAAGTAACTGGCCCAAGGCCATATGGCTGGTCAGAAGCAGAGTCAGAACTCAGGCAGAGCCCTCACCCCAGAGCCCAGAGCTGCCGCACTCTGGTGGGAGGACATTGGAGTCTCGTGGCCCAGCACCTTCCGCCCTACCCCCACAGGAGGGTGACCTTGGCCACATCACTACCCCTTTGAACCTCAGTTTTCCACCCTGAGGTTGTGACTCATCACCCCACCCGACTCTCTCTGAAGGCCTGTGCAGCCAGACGCCTCTGCCCACTGCCTTGCCCATTCATCCTCACTGACTGCCCAGGCCAGTGCCGTCCTCTCCACTCACAGCCAGAGAGTTAAAAATACACACAACGATGTTTCCATTCACCTTCCCTGAGTTATGGGCTGGGCCTGCAGCCGCTCCCAGCTCTGATTCCGGAGGACTCAGGAGGCCAGGCTGGCCGCAGGGGAGCCAGATCAGGCACACAGCCCACAAACACCACTGGGATGACTCACCTGGCTCACCTGTGAAGTGAACACGCCTCAGCCCCTGAAGGATCCCGTGCACCTTCCCTGAGTGTCCCCACACTCTGGTCGAAGGCAACCAGGTTCAGAGTGTGATCCAGGAGAAGATGGAGGGGCTTTTGGAATTGTGCTGTTGTGTCAACTCCTCGAAGCTCTAGAGTTGGGGCCCTCCGCTGGACAGCCCTGAAGCGGGATCAGAACATTCGGCAGAAGTAGGGAATCAGAGCCTGGGGTCCTCAGAGATGCTGGAGAAGAAGCTGTTTTCAACAGCTCTTGGGGTGGCACTGAAGGTCTTAGTGTCTGGGAGTACACCCTCCAACTCCTGGGAGGAGTTCCCTCCAAAAAATGGGAAGCATTTGAGGCCTAGCAAGCCTCCATTAATACCAGCCCCGGCCCCCGGCCCCACCCCCATGCATACTTGTTTCACCACCTATTTACACGTGTTCTGCGGGCAGACCTCTTGGTTACCTCTCAGCAGCCAGCCCCTTCTCTCCAGAGAGCAGAGCTGTGCTGTCCATTACAATAGCCTCGAGCTGCATGTAATAGCAATTTAAATTTAAATCAGTTAAAATGAAATTTAATAAAAATTCAGTTCCTCAGTCACACTACCTACCTATAGTTCAAATGTTCAAAAGCCATATGTGGCTAGTGGACACCATAATAGATAGTACAAATTATTGCAGAAAGTTCTCTTAGCTCAGCTTAGAAAATGAATCCTGACTTTTCTAAACCAATCATGGAATCCCATTCCCCATTACCATTGCCATGTGATTCTTCTGAACTGATTGGTGATTGTCATGTGACTTCTTCTGAACTGTAAAACATAAAGAAAAGTTTGGGAAAGACAATCCTTGTAGAAAGATAGAGTCATGATGTGAGAGGGATAGATAGACTCTTTACACCTTGGCTATCTTCCTTGCCTCCAGCCTTTGAAGGCTGTACTAAGAGGATATGATGACTAGAGCAAAAGGGTTTGATGACTGGAGCTGAGGCAGCCATTTTGCAGCTGTAAGGCAAAACACGTAAGGATAAAAGCCAACACACTGAAGAGAGCAAACAGAAGGATGGAAGGAGTGTTGACCTCCACTGAGCTATGGAATTAGCTGCCTCTGCACTTCTCTTTATAAGTGATAAGCAAATGCCTTTATTATTCAAGCCATTATAGTTAGGCAATTCCATCACCTGCAGCTGAACACTCTTTAGCTGATGAACTATGAAAGGACACCTGCATTCAACTCCCAAGCCTCAGAGCAAGCTGTCCCCTCTGAGTAAATTGTTCTCCTCCTCATCTCTTTCCAAATTCTGTCCATGTTTAGGGCCCAGGTCAAGGGTCACCTTCTTTGGGAAGCCGTCTCTAAACAATTCCCACAAAGCTGGAAGTAATCACTCCCTCCTGCAACACCAAATTGGTTCTCATCTTCCAGAACTTGGAACCAGAAACTGGCAGAGTAAGAGCAGGGTCTATATCCACCTTCATGGAGCTGTATCCCAGGTGCTATAAAAATAACAGGTACTCTATGAGTATTTGGCAAAGAGTAGGTGTTCTATTTTAGCATCCCCACCATGCTCTATGCCTAGTGTAAACTTACATAAATGCTTGAATTTCTCACAGTTCTTGGAAGTAGAGAAATTCAAAGTAGGCTGCCTACCCCTGCCTCACATCACACATCCAAATGTATTCCTAGTAAGTTAAAGGGTCAAATGCAAAAGCCAAAACTTGAAAATTTTATTTCTTTAAAATTCTATGAGAAATACATTGATGAATGGATTTTTTTTTAAGTGTGGTCTATGCATACCACAATAGAATATTATCCAGCCTTTTAAAAGAGTGATTCTTGATATATGTTGCAACATGGATGAAACTTGAGGACATTATGCTAAATTAGTCAGTTAAAAACACAAATTCTGCATAGTTTCACTTACTAAGGTACCTAGCATCATCTAATTCATGGAGAAAGTAGAATGATGGTTGTCAGGGACTGGAGGGCATTGGTGTCTTGGTTAGTGAGTGCAGAGTTGAACCTTTGTAAGACATAAAGAACTCTGGAGACCAGCCACACAACAACGTGAATGCTCTTAACACTACTGAGCTGTACAAATGGTGATTGTGGCACATCTTATGTTGTGAGTATTTTACCAATTAAACATGTTTTAATGCTTTATGGAATAGATACATACAAAAGAGTATATAAAATGACCTTCCAGTTTAAACCCGAATGCTAAAATGAACCCCAGTGGGCCTACTCCCCATCTGAATGAATAGAACATCACACAACCTTTAATCTCTTAATGTCCCTACCTGATTTCATGCCACCCCCACCCTCGAGAAGAAGCTGTCCTTTAAAATGTTGTCTTCATCATTTCCTTACTTTCCCTTATGGTTTTGCTGGGCACAGGTTTCCCCTGCTATCCAAAAGTAGAGGGTTGCTACGGAAATGTTCAGAAGCCCAAATGCAAAAATCAAAGTAGCTGAACACTATCTTTGCTTAAACCTCCCTTCTGATTTCTTTCACTTAGCAAAACCAGTGCTATTGTAAAGGTCTTTTGTAAAAGTCAAGTGGTGTAACTTGAATTTTGGCAAAGCGAGGAATTTCTAAATATTCTTAAACAATATCTCATCCCCTTTGGCTACGTCTTAACCTGTATAATGAAATAAAGTAAATCTCTCTTCTGTGCTTTCTTTTTTTCCTCTGACTACTTTTGGGGTGGACATTATTGTTATTACTTGTAAAATTTGCCTATGAGTCATAGACTTTGGTGTGTCTCACAAATTTCACAGTGAAAAAATAATACATAAAGTACTAAATGTAAAGGTTGAAGTTCTTAAAAAAAACATAAAGAAATCTAGGTGACTATTTTTATAGTCTTCAGATGAGGAAAGCTTTTCTAAGCATAACACCAGAGACAGAAGTCACAAAAGAATGGGTTGACGTGCTGGATGACAAAACAGTTTAAACTGTGGGCTTAAAAAAAAATTTAATGCCCTAAGCAGAGTTCAAGAGACAAAACAAAAAGTGTGAAAAATATCCAATATATAAGACATAAAAATAATTGATACTCCCATTCCAAATCAGATGAGAAAAAGATAAGCATCCTCCCACCTGCTGATCCCAATAGAAGATGGCACAGTAGTTTAATAAGGTGATAAATATTAATATGTGGCCAAAGTCTAAATGTTTATTCCCTTTAACCTACTAATCCTAATTTTAGGAACTTTGCCTTAGGAAATGGCCAGAGACGTTCGTTATGCTCTGCCAATCTACCTATAATCGGGGAAGATGCAAGTGACCTAGATTTTAAACAATGGGGGGTGGTCTGAATGACCAAAACCATTCAAAATCATGTGTCAGAAAAATACTTAACCAGGAAAATACTGCTGATAAGCTTAAAAGCAGGTTTTAGTCTGACCAGTGACTGATTGGAATTCAAAATGGTACGGTCACTTTGCAAAACAGTTTGGCAGTTTCTTCTCAAGTCAAATATACATTTCCCTCACCACCCAGCAACTCCACTCTTTGATATTTACCCAAGAGGAATGAAAGTATATGACCACACAAAACTTGGACACAAATGTTCACAGCAGCTTTATTTACAACGGCCCAAAACTGGAAATAACACAAATGTCCTTCAGTGAGCTAGCAGGTAAACAAATGTGGCATGTCATATTCAGAAATAAAAAGGAACAACTTTTGGATAAATCTTGGAAGCATTAAATGGATGAAGCTAAACATAAAAGCATAGAAAAGCCAAAACAAAAGTGACAGAAAACGAAGCAGTATTTGCCAGAGCTGGGGGTAGAAATGGAAGCCAACTGGGAATAGGGGGCAAGAGGGAGTTTGGAGATAAGGGAGGGTTCTGTCCTCATTTATCCAAACTCATTAAATGGCACTTAACATTGGTGGATCTTATTGTGTATCAGTTATTTTATTTATAGATAAGTATTTTAGTGGCTATAAATTATACCTCAATGAAGCTGATACTAACAGCTCTTTCAAGCATGCTATAAAATATGATGGTTGACAGGCCCTCATATAGTGTCAAAAATAGTACCATCTGTGCTGGTCATGATGGACTAAGACATGCCATGTAACAAAACCCCACAATATCAGTGGCTTAACCAAATGAGGCTGCCCCAATCTGTTCAGGCAGCTCTCCTCCACACTGTAGCTCTGGCATCTAGGCAACTGCCATCTATCTGCACAAGAAACTCTTCTATGGCTACTAGACAAAGGAAAAAGGGACAGAGGAGTGTTCTAGCTCTAACCTATAGCAACTTAAAGTGAGCACAGGTCACCATCTGCTCCTAGTCCATGGCCCAAAGAATCACATAGTCCAACCCAAAGGCACGGGAAGATGGGAAATAGGAAAGGCCGATCTCCACTGAACACTCTCTCTGCCACAACAATCCACATACCCCTTTCTTGCTTCCTCCAACACAGAGATACATGCCTCCCTTAAGGGATAAAGCCCACCTCCCATGCATCTATCGCCTCCAGCTGGAGCACAGGATCGCTGCCTAGCATTGGCTGTGAGGCTGTGTGACCCCTTTGAGTCTGGAACCTTCTGAACAAAAACAGCAAGTTATGGACCCCTTTCCACACATAGTCACCATACTTCTGTGGGACAGGGACCAGGAACCCACAATAAGCTTTCCCGGTCAGAGGCCATCAAGACATTTCAAAATCCATCTTTAGAATTTCTAGTGAAAAGCTTCTAGAATTTCAAAGTTCCTGGTGACCTTGAGAATCCTCCTGGCATACTTTGTGCAGCCTCTACCTGGAGAGTAAAAGGATCCTTAATTAGGCCCTGAGTCTTTTCTCTAAGAGAAACCCTGGTCCAGTGCCCTCCACAACCCTTCACTCTGCCTTCTGGGAGTGTTCTCCCCCAGCCTTACTCCCACTTCATTTCCTTTTTGTCCCCAACTGAAGCCATATTTGGAGCAAGTTTTCTCACTTTCTTGGCCCAGTTTTTGTCTCCTAAAAGGGTGAAGGCCCAAACAACATTTCATTCCTTTTGAAACCTCAAATCATCAAATGTTTTTGCAGCAATGGGCTCTCACTGGAGTTATATTCACTTTAAACACCTAGAAGGTACCTAATCAATTTGCTTCAGGTCTGTGCTATGTGCCAAAATGCTCAAATTTCTTCACAAGCACTAATTCTCACCTGCATGCCTTTGCCTTAACACCTAGAGATAATTTACTTAATTCTTATCTTAATGATATGAGTCTATCTGAAGCAATAGGTAGGAAGGTCACACCTTAATCTAATATTTACTTTGAGTCACCTCCATCCAAGGGAAGGTGTTGCTGGATTTCTGGTCCAAAGTCTCCTTAATTACTATCCCTCACCATGAGGAACCTAGAAGCAACTGAGTGTTGCAGCCCTACTTTGTCCTGCACTTCTAACTTAATCCAACTCCTTTCAATTCTTTTGAGCTGATTTCTGTCTTCAAATCTTTGCCAAGTGCAGTTAGCAATAGCAAAGAAATATTACTAACGTCTTTTCCATCCTCTCTCTCCAGAACTATAAATCCAGGAGTCACTTGATTTGCCTCCCAAATTGCCATATTAGACAGGTTTGTGAAATGGTCTGCCCTTGGGTCTTTCTAGCCTCTTAGGTCGGTTTCCTTATAGCTGTCCCTGTACTGCTAAGCCAGTGCCACCTAGTTCAGAGGTGGCAATGGCATCATTTCTACTTCATATCAGTTTTGTTATGAGTCAGAATAAGGCAGATTGTGGTAATAAAGTCTCAGCAGTTCAATGGCTCACAGCTATAAAAGCTTACTGTTCACACATGGTCTGTATGGACTGAGGAGTCTCTAGGACTCAGAGGACCAGATCCCTCTACCTTAGATGAACTCTATATTCCAAGATGACCACCTCGTGAAAGAAGATAGAGAGGTACACCAGGTCTGATCAGTTTCAGCCTGGAGGTGAGGGGCACGTCAGGAATCTGAGGGGGAACTCACTACACTCCCAGGTGTGGCTGATTGCAAGGACTCTTCAGGAAAGTCTGTGCATCTGAAGCAGTGCCAGCCTGTGAATTCTCAATACTGATAAAGTAAAACTCTGTCCAGACTAGGACAGGGCCCCACACTAATGAAGATGTGCCAACAGTAAAATCTGAATTAGGCAGAACAGAGACAACAGGGACAAAAAAAAAAAAAAAAAAAAAAAAAAAAAAAAAAAAAAAAAAAAAATAGAACGGAAAAAAAAAGAAGAAAGAAGGGAGGGAGGGAGGGAAAGAAGAAAAATTAAAAAGGCCTAGATAAAAGAGAAGAGATGATAGAAGACCATTTTTTGTAACATATCATAAAAACAACAGAAGAGAGAACTATAGAACTATGAAGCTAGAAAGACAATTTTGATCCACCCCTCCACTTGAAAGTTCATGAAACTCATTTCATAGAAAAATGAGCAACAAAAAAAAGACTGTGGTTAAATCCCAAACAAAGTTATTATTTTAAAAATGAGAATAATGCGCAATGTCCCTACAGATAATGAAGGCATTCCAGAAATACAGGCCTGCAGAACACATGCCCCAAAACATAAACACTGTGTCCTAATATTGAAATATGAGTCAACATAAATTAAGAAAGTAATAAAAGATGCAAAGGAATAACAAATCAAAGTGAGAAAACCTCAGAAAAGATGTGCTAGAACTGAGGAAAGAATAAGAAATAATAGGGAAAACTCATTTCAGAATGAAGAATAAACTGGAAGGAACTTGAGGGAAAATAAACACAAACAAGTTCTCAAATCCAATTAAAATAAACTTTAAAGAGAATTTAGAAGATCTGTGGAGGTGAGAAAATAAGGTTAAAGGGGTCAGTTGTATGGTGGTGGGTAGAACTAGACTTTTGGTGGCGATTGTAAGTTGAACTATAATGCTCTGCAACTTCAGCCTAAATCGTCAAATTTATTTTTTAATGAGAAAATTTAGAAGATAAAGTAGTAGGAAATTTTAAAGCAGAATAAAATAGAAGAAAAAATAGAATTCAAGAGAGAATGACTATGTGGAGGGTAGGCAAAAAGATCTAACATATGTATAATAAAAGTCGCTGAGGAAGGAAACCAAAGCTAGAGGATCACTAAAAACACACTATAATTTAAGAAAAGAAAAAACTTTCTTGAAATAAATAAAAACTTGGAACAATATTGAGTATTTGAAAAACTGACCCAGAATATCCAACAGAGAGGCATAGTTTATAGATGCCGTTGGGAATTTAGATAAAAATATCTCATCACTAAAGCAAAGATTCAGATTGTCAGACTTACCTAGATCAGCATTTACAGCCATAAGCCAAGGAATGCATATTTACAATAGTAAAAGGGTACAGCATGAGCCAAGGACAGTATATTTAGCCAAAATGACTTCCAAGTATAAAGATTGTAAACAAACTGTTATTAACATCCCAGAACTCCAAAAATATTGCTCCTTTGAGTGTATTCTGAAGATGCTTTTAAAAAACAGCCTTCAGATAACCATGATGACTGAAGAAACATAAACATAGAACTGATGGTGGGTATTAAATATAAATATCACAGTTACTTGTACATAGTTACTTACACAGTTAAGACCAAATAAAGGTTGCAATAGATATAGCACAGTATGATGCAGTACAACTGTCAACTATTTGAGGGGAAAATGGCAAAAGCATATAAAAGTGAGCATGAATAAGCTCACTGGTTACCCTGCAGGTTATGTCTGAGAGGAAAAGGCTATTCATACAAATCAGATGTTGTGGGAAGAGAGTGGGGGGAAGTTCCAACACTGCTCATAGGAGGGACCCAATAGACAAAAGAAAGGAGACTAAAACGTTGCCTAAGATAGTAATATAAAGGTAACAACTAGAATAAAAATATGAAACTTTTCTAAGTACAAAAAAAAAAAACCAAAATCAAACAGAGAGCGATTAAAATCATCCTGAAAGATAATTTGCTCAAAAGACTTAACAAGATATAAATGTAACATAAAACAGTAAGGCAGAATTGAGGCAAATATATTGATTATATGGTCTTCACTCACCTATTAATAGAAAAAAAGGTTTTTAGGTTGGCTAAGAAAGGAAACTCCAACATTACATTTTCAGTCTCTCTGGAGTGATGGCCAGAACATATTGTCTAGTGAAAAGTGTAAAGTGGAGAAAAGTAACTGTAGTATGTTCCCAATTATTTAATAAGTCACAATATAAACTGGCTTATATTAGAAATAAAAAAGGAAGAATGTTCTGATTATCTGTTTTTCAGTTGCAGCATAATAAACTACCTCAATAGTTGTCTAAACAATCACTTTATTATATAAATGCTTTTGTAGGTCAGGAATTCAGACAGAGCTAGTCTGGTGGGTTTTCTTGTCCACCTGGAGTGGATAGAGGTCACTTATTGGTATCCAGTTGGAGGTGGCCATTCTGGAGGACCCAGGGTGACTTCTCTCACATAATTAGTGTTTGGGGAGACAGCTGGAAGGCTGGATTGTAGATAAGTGTGCCCACACATGGCCTCTCCAGCAGGATTCTCTAAGTAGTCAGGGTTCTGGGCACCAGCTTCCAGAGTGAACCAGGTGGAACCACTGTGATGTTGCAGACTCAGCTTGGAAGTCCCTGAACATCACTTTTGCCACACCCTGGTAATGGCTGAAGCAATCATAAGTCCCCAGATTCACAGGGAGGAACATTAGACCATACTTTTCAATGGGATGAACATCTAAGAATTTGTGGCCACTTTTCACAAATGCCACAAACTATGTGTTTTTTTAATGGTTAGGAATTGAGAAGAGCCTCAGCAAAAGTACTTATTGCAAGCTACTAAAACTGGTAAAATATCTTGGACTCCACGAGTTCATAATTGTTTTTAATCCCTACTTTAATCCCTATACCATTGGAAGACCAGCTTAATGCAGAAAACTGCTAGAAGGACCCAGTCCAGCAAGAACCCTGCCTTCCTTTCCAAAGCATCCCACCAGGTAGCCAAGTAGTAGAGAGGGAAAGTTAATCTCCATAGAAACATTTCTACCAATAATGAGGCAATAATGACAGAGGTAGGATAGCACCAATTTGCAAACACTGATAAATAAGTGAATCTAGGCACCAAGCATCAGCAGTTGCCAATACCACATATTTGCTAGGAGAACACAGAACTTTCTACCAAGTGTTCTTGCAAAAATAAAAATAAAAAGTCCACCCTGAATCATACCAGCTCCCAATTTACAGGAAATATAAAGACTTTGAGGAATCCTATAGGACTAATAACCCAGATTCTTCAATAAATAAAATATAAAAAGAAAACTTGGGGCGCCAGTCTCCATGAAAGAGACTTAGGAGGGACATCAGTCAGTTTGGCTCAGGGACCTGATTCATAGTCTGATTTAAACCATGTGGTGTTCATTTTGACATTTACAAGATGATTCTAAATGTGAACAAACAGTGGATATTTGCTTACATAAAGTAATGATTATCACATGTAAAGTATTAATAATGATATTATCATTGTTTTTTAAGTCCCAATCTTTCTGAAATATTTGTGGGTGAAATTATAAGATGTCTGCGTTGAGTGGGATGAATGTTCCAATAACTTGGCAAGGGCAGAGGGTAGGAGAAAAGAAAAGATGAGGCTGGAATTAGAGATCACTACTGAACTGAGTGCTCAGCATCTAAAGGCTCATAACTTGCCCTCATTTTATATGAGTTGGGACCTTACATAATAAAAGGCTTATGTATATAAATTTTTGTATAATAAAAAATTCATACACAGAAAAAAGGCTGGTAGGATATAAATTAAAATTCAAGCTGTACATCTTGAACTTACCTGATGTTGTATGTCAATTTTATCTCAATAAAAATAAATTTTTTAAAATGCTAACCATAAATAATTCTGGCAGATGGGATTATAAGAAAGTTCTCTTTTTAAATTGCTCGATATTTTCTAAAATTTCCACAAGGAACACATAACACTTTAAAGAAAAATTCAAGCAAATTAGCCTGCATTCCCCAAGGGCGAAGGTTTTTCTCGGCTCTCCAGGTGGATGGATGAGTTGGCACGACCTGGCTGGGAAGCCATTTGGCTGCAGAAACCATGGCCCTACAGGCACATGTGCTTCCCGTCACCCCCACTTCTCTTCTGGGATCTGTGCCCAGGAAAAGAATCTAAAATCTGGAAGGCCAACCAACGGCTAAGTCCAGGACATCCACGGCAGTGTTAGTTACAGGAACTGGAACTGGGAGTCAGGGGCCTCACCCAACGACTGGAGCATCTAGGTGAAGACAGGCACAGTGGGTCACAGAGGTCGTGGGCTGCTAGGCAGCCACCAAATTTGCCT
This sequence comes from Scalopus aquaticus, assembly GCA_004024925.1. Lineage (NCBI taxonomy): Eukaryota > Metazoa > Chordata > Mammalia > Eulipotyphla > Talpidae > Scalopus > Scalopus aquaticus. The sequence continues at coordinate 133,978 of PVIJ01003266.1, forward strand.
CAGCCTTAATGGTGAGTGAACTGGAACACACACCTGTGCATCTGACACGACTCCAGTGGTGAAGCGTATGGAAAGTGAATGGAAGCCAGTTATCAGCCCCTGGGACACCCCAGCAATACTTTAAATGAAACTGCCCTGACACCTTGAGGGGGAAATCTGTCTTTCCAAAAGCTCCTCCAAAGTCCTCAGAAAGTTGACAGATCCCACTGCCCTGTGTCTGTCACTTTCCCAGTTTTGTCCCTCTACCTATCTGGCCAAATTCCACAGACACCCAGTTTCTCTTCCTGGATTGCAAGCCCTGCCAGGCTGCTGTGGGTGTCACACTTTAACTGAAAAGTGGGGACAGGTGGGCTTCACAGCGAAGATCTCAGCACAGACAGCTCTCCCTGGCCACTCTCACCTTTCTCCCTCAACTCCTTGCTCCAGGGTGCTCTAGAACCCCACCCAGAAAACAGGGGCTTCTAAAACACCCACAGAGTCCATAGCATATTTTCTCAAAGTCCATTCTCACTAAAGAAGAATTTTATTACAAATTTGAAGTAATATTTCCTCTCCTTATTTACAGTGAGAATTGACAGATTTTCCGTCCTCCTATAGTTAGAACACTGGTGATTGGACAAGTGCCTGACTGCCTGTGTAAAGACTACATTTCCCAGCCTCCCTTGCATGCCTGGATGTCATGTGACAGAAAAATGGCCAAGGGCCATCTCTTCCCCCATCCTGCCACCCAGATTGTGGGCTTGGTGCCAGGGAACCATTTTGGGTCATAGGAATGAAGGTGTCAAACAGAGCAGTGACCTGGAAGGATCAGAGGCCCTGGCACCACGTAACTGCCATTGTTGCTATGACCACGGACCCTCGGAGTCCTCCATGAGAGAGAAATCATCTGCCTTAAATCGTCATCAATTTGGTTTTGTTGTGGTGGTTAATAAGCAGCCAAACGTAGGCCCTAACCAATAAACTGGCTCTGTTGAACTATGGCCTGACACCCAGCATCAGCATGTTGACTCGGCAGGTTCTTCCAGAAGCAGAGCCTGAGGCGAGTGCTTCATGAAGGAAGCTCTCCTGGTAGAAATCAGTGAGGAAGTGAGGGAACAGGAGACAGCAGAAGCCCGGCATTTCCCCTGGCATGGCATGCTCCCAGGGAGCTCGGGAATGAGATAGCACCCCGAGTTTGTGCTGCTTAAGGCAAAGTACTGGCTTTCCTGCTGCAGTGTTGCCTGGCAATGCCCCAGGATGTGGGTATAGACTCCCAGGCGCTCCAAGTGTGCTGTGGGGTGGGGAGTTGGGGTTGAGGAAGCTCAGGGGATTTGAGGGCAAGTGTCTGAAGCAGGTTCAAAACTTGAGTGATCAGCAGTGAGCATAGAGGAGAGTTGTGGGGGAGGATGAGCAAGGGGGTGTGTCAGGCATGGCGTCTGTATAAAGAGGTCTACAGGCTCTGGGAGAGGAGCAAATTTGTCTCCACACATAGTGGGAAGCCTTCCAGGCCCTTTGTGGTTCCTACCCTGTCAACCTCTCCCACTAACCTCAGCCCCCCTGAAAAATGAGCAACTGAGAGCCCCACAGACACACTCCTGGGTCGTTCACCAGGAGTGAAACATAGAGTTTGATTGCCCAGTAAACCATCCTGGCAAGCCCCAGCTTATGGGGCTGAGAACATGAAATCAGAGAAGTGTGACAACCTGCCCAAGACCACACAGCCAAACAGGAGGACTGAGGCAGGGGAACAGGGGTGGGGGGTGGGGAAGCAGGGAGGAGAAGGGAGATGTTATAGAAAAGACTAAAACCATGAGAGAACCTGGAAGTAGATCCCATATTCTGTGGGGAGCCAAGAGAGCTAGGCTGGGTGTGGCAGTGGGTGGACATTGACAGAGGAGGATCCCTGTGCAACTTCAGTTTCATTTAGTGAGCGCCTCTATAGACTAAAACCTGACCTTCCCCACCAGGATTCTAGAGGCACTGGCTCCTTAGGTTGTCCAGTAACAGACACTGAGAATGATTTAGGGCAGGAAATCCTGGGAAATACCCATAGGGAAGTGAGACAGAGAAGAAAAGAGCCAATTAAGTGGGTGTTTCCAACTCAGTTCCCTCTGGGGTGCCTAGCGTGCCATCCAGCTTGGGAAGCCTGGAGATAGCACAAAACAGACCCCTGGTCTCCTCTCCTCTCCTCAGGAGCATGAACTTTTTGCATGCTGGCCCAGAGAGTGCTCCTGGCACAGGTAGGCATTTCCATTCTCCCCCTTTTCCTAAGGAAGAACTTGACCTCACAGTGGCAGAGGGGCTGCCACAGTCACGTGGCTGGAAAGCATGGTTCCTCCGCCCATTCCACCCAGGGCACAAGATCCTCCCACTCTTTCCAGCTCTTTCTCCCTCTTTGTTCTGAAAATAGCATTTGCCAGTGTTTTGAGACCAAGTGCTTTCTTTATTTTAACAAGATTTAAACAAGGTAGAGCTTTCCAGGTAGACTTTGGCGTATTAGTTAGTTCAAGTAACCCTCTCTGGGGAAGAAAGGCCAACACCTGAGAGGGAAAGAACAGCTCAGTGACCAGACCCCACCCTGATAGTCAGCCCTGGAGGCCAGGCACCCTCTGGTTCACCAGCCCTTGGAAACCGGCATCTTGGGTTTGGATTTCAGGCCTGCCCCGCACTAAGAATGCAAACTTGGACAGATTGTTTAACTTCTCTGCCTCCGTTTCATTATCAGTAAAATGGGGAAGGTGGCAGAACAGCCTCATCCAATGTGATAGCCCACACAAAGTGCACGGAAAGTGGCTGGCACAGAATAAGCTTTCCATAAATGCTAGGTCAATCCTGCCTCCAGGGAGCAAAGACTGGTGTAGGCAGGAGACTGGGACACAGACAATAGCCACCCAGTGTGCTGGAGCTGCCACAGACACAGAAACCCGTGAAATCTTGCAGTCCCAGGACGGACGCTCCAGCCACCAAGACCAAGGGTTAAAGGGCAAGTCCATCTTGGTCATGGCTAGTTGTGTAAACAGGTTAGGGGTTTAAAGGGAACTGTGAGCAGGAGTATAAATTTGGAGCTCAAGGTACCCGATGCTCCCTGTTCACTCTAGGCCTGGAGAGACCCAGAAAGGGTGGGGGTGAGCATGGGGAGCAAGAACCAGAGAGACAAGTTTATTAATTGAGCACCTCTTGTGTGCCAGGCTCAAATCAGACTCTTGCACTCTCTGGGGCTTGGGGGAAACTCGCTGTAGTCCTGCATGATAGCAAGTGTGCAGTGTTGGCAGCCCCAACTTGCAGAGGAGTTAGCAGTCCCCAAAAGCTTTATGTGACATCTTCAAGGTTACACAGCCTGGGGTGACATTCAGGTCAGGGTATTTGACCCAAGAACTATATATGGGGAGTAGGCAACCTCTATGAGGTGGGAGATATGCCTCAAGGATTTGAAGGTCAAAAGACCTTGACTGGTAGAGATGATGACATTTCAGAAAGGGTGATAGATACTATTGTTGTTCTTAATGTAAATCTGATCACACTGCTTCTCTGCTTAAAACCCTCTGATGATTTCCTTTATGCCCTGAAAATAAAGTCTTGAGTATTTGCCTTGGCCTGCAGGGTCCGTAGGATCTGCCCCCAGCCCCTAATTTTCTGCAGTGGCACCAAGTCTCATCCCACCTCAGGGCCTTTGCACAGCTATTCCTGCCTGCTAACTCCAATCCTTTTGCCTTCTGACCCCTCACAGGGAGTCTGCTGAGGCTGTGGGCTGTCTCCCAAAACCGGTACCCAGTAAGGGTTCCACTCTCCTGGCCCCCTTTTCTTTCATGGCACTGAGTACTGTTTGTAATCCTCTTAGTCATGCATTTTCAAGAGAGTCAAAAGTTGATCCTTGGGAGAGTGAAAAAAAAACAACACATAGGTGTTGCAATTATTTGTGGCCCTACAGGACAAGATCTGAATCCTTAGTATTGTATCTCTCATTAGGGAGAGATTAAATTTAAATAATTTAATTAATTAATTAATTGAATTACTTAGCTGTAATTAAGCTTAATTAATTTACATGATTTAATTAATTCATTTAAATTTAATTTGCTGTTTCTCCTCAGAGAGCAATCATGAAAAAAAGTGGGAAATTGCTTGAAGGATTTGTGCGTTCGCTTTTGCTGAGGTCCTCGCTGAGCTCACAGAGGGCAGCTGGGGCTCCTATAGCTTCAGTTCCAGAATGCTGCATAGCACACAGTAGGTGCTCAAATAACATCTTCATGGTGCCAAGCCCTGCAGAGAACAACCCAGACAAGGCTCAGCTGTAGTGCCCATGTTGGGTCTTCTTTCCCTGGATCCTGTGGGCAATGGGAGCAATGGAAGACTTGGGAGCTAGGAAGCAAAGAACTTCCTGGGCTGGTGCACCCCCAATCAGAGACCGCAGCTGCTGCTACCTTCCCAAGTCTTGCCACGAGGCTGGCCCAGGACAGAAATAGAGCAGCCCACGGCTTCTGCAAGGCTGGAGGGGGTGGATGCAGCTAAACCCATCCTGGCAAGTGGCTCAATTTGGGTAGGGCACAGCCTGGGTTGCAGGTAGGGGGTGGTCAGGACTCCTAGGTTTGGAGGCTCACCTGGCTCTACTTCACTGTCTGGGGAGCCTTGGGCAAGACAGGCTTCCTGAGACTTTGCAATCTCCAGGAGAATCCAACTGCACCGGGCATGAGGATAAACGAACTATGATAAACAGAGCACTGCTGATGTATATATAGGCCCTCCCACCTGGTTTCTAAAAGGATTTGAAACAGATTTCACAAGAGGCAAAGAAATGAGCATTTAGAGTGTGCTGGA